>CAUYPK010056751.1:0-19766 GCA_963574355.1 Loris lydekkerianus | reverse complement strand
AGCTGGAACATATTCTTCTTAGCAAAGTATCCCAGGAATGGAAGAAAAAGTATCCAATGTACTCAGCCCTACTATGAAGCTAAACTATAGCTTTCACGTGAAGGCTATAACCCAACTATACCACAAGACTATGGAGAAAGGACCAAGGAAGGGGAAGGGAGGGGGGAGGTTTGGGTGGAGAGGGTAATGGGTTGGGCCACATCTATGGTGCATATTTTTATCTATAATAAAAATAAATAAATAAATAGCCTGAATGTTTAGCCAAAAAGTCATATCTCTTCCATTATGACAAAGCACCAGTTCACACAACACTGTGAGGGAGTTAATAGTGAGCACCATCATTTTCACACTTAGTTTGGACCCCTCCTCCTCCTTCTCCTCCTCCTTTCCTCCTTATCTTCTTCCTCCTCTTCCTCCTACACTTGCTCCTCTTCATCCTCTTCCTCCTCCTCCTCCTTTTCCTCTTCATCTTCTTCCTTCACCTCCTCCTACTCTTCATCTTCATTCTTCTCCTCCTCTTCCTCCTTCTTGTGGAGAATTGCCTGACTTTCTGCACTTTCATGCTTAGTGTCAGGCTTTTCCATCCTTTTTTTCCTCTGTCTTGATTTCTTTGTGGAGGTTAGATGCATTTTCTCAAGATAGGAGCTATTCAGCTTCACTTTTTGTTTGCATGTCAGGAGAAGATTTGATTCCTCCATCAAATATGGAACTTAGTTTGCAGGATAAAGAATGCCACTTGGACAGTAGTTTGCTGAAGAGGATTGAAGATAGGAACTCTTCTGGCATACAAAATTTGTGCTGGGAAATCAGCTCCCAGATAGCTGGGACTACAGGTAAGCCACAGATGCTAACTGATAGGATTAGCATTGTTCATCAGGTGGTGTTTATGCTTGACAACTTATAGAATTTTCTTTTCTTTGTTTTTCAACTTCTGCTGCACCTGTGGACAGGTGCCAGACAGAACATTGACAGGATTCTGTGGTGGGATATCTCTGCACATTGTTACATCCATTGGCTTGTATTTAAGAGGCTGGTCCATTTGAACATCTTCTCAGTAAGGGAACTAAAAGTCATACAGCCTCAAGAGGCTCTGCAGCTCAGTTAGAAATCAAGAGGGTCAAGGCCAGAGTTCAGATACATTAAAAGTGAGTCAATGCTTCTGTTCAATTGGATGATTTTCTTTGATGCATCACTGTGTGGGCCATCAGCACAGTTGCTTATTCATTCTTCAAGCTCTCATATGATGAAGCATTACTCACTGGAAAGCTAGATGTATCTCTCAAAAAAATCAAACATGATTAACACTTTTACTTAGCACAAATAAAACCCATTTTTCCTTAGAAATAAACTATGATGCTTAATTTTATTATCTTTTCAGGTAATGTATTCCAATTCCAGCTGCCAATTAAAAAAATATTATAATATTACCCCAAGTATTAAACATAGAATAAAAGGAGCAAAGCCTGTTGGGGTGTACTGGATTTATCTCAGGTCCTGATGAATGGTCTTTCTATATGCAAAATTTTCCCAAAGTATTGAACATGTCATTAGACTAAGTAATAATAAAAAAAAAAAGTGAAAAAATAATTCCATATACCTAGTTCTGCATAAGATTGTACCTTCTAACATGGATTTCTGAATGTTATACATAATTAATTCTAGTCTTTGGAAATCCATTCACTAAACCTATCAATTTCCTTTGTTCAGGGTTCTTTAATATCCATTATCTTTTTTAATACTTACAACAATCACGAAGAAATTTTAATTCACATTTTATAGGTGGAAATAGTGATGCTCAGTGGCATAGAATAATTGGCCAAAGTTAACATAACTAGTAGCTGGTGATACAGGAATTCATAACCTAGAAATTTGTTTGTCTTTGAATTTAACATCTGCATGTCTGCTAATAATGCAAGTTGTCAAACGATCTTATGAATTCTGAGAAGTGTGTCAAGAAGCAGTGAGCAGAAAAAGAGGAGAATAAGAACACCATTTCTGCCTCTACTTCCTCTGACCTTTCTATTCCAGTTTCAACAATTATATACTACATATATTAGAGTTCCTTATAAAGTTTTATTTTTCGAAAAAAAGATTCAAACCATCATACCATAGCATGCTGCCTCTGATAACTTATGAAAGCTAGGATCTTATCACACACCTTGTTTAACCCTACCATCCTGTTAAAATACCCCTGACCTGTTAGCAGGCCTTCTAAGAAATGAAGAGAAACCCTGCGTTCTATTGAGCCACATCAGAGGTTTGCTTTCCTTCAGCTTCCATGAGCTTGAACAAAACAACTGTGCCAACATCTTCAGAGACATGTGTCAATATTTGACAAAAAGCAACCCATTTATTGAGAGTACTTGAGGCCTTTTCTTGAATATTTCATATTCTGGATGACTCTCCAAACAGGGCAGTGATGTGCCTCCAAAGATGTTGCGGCAGTTCTTTATCAGGAATTCCAAAACCTGATTAATCCATAAAAAAAGAAGCACTTGTTGTCATATAACACGTTGATAAATTACATTTTACATAGTAAACAAAAATTTAAGAAAGGGTATTCTATTTAACTTATTTAAGATATTGCCTTTCAGAATAAATACCTCCCATTTCCTTTCTAAATGGTGATTCAGTTTCCCAGCAAGTATAATACAAAAACTTCATTACCTTTTCTGCAGAGGCCATTTCTCTGCATGCAGAAGGATGCCAAATAACACTTGGAGCCATATACATCCCTAAGTGTAAAGCATCCATTTGATTTGCCACGGAGAGTTCAGCAATATTGCTTATGACCAGAAATACATACCGTAAGAGCACGACGTTTGCTCTCGGTAGCTGGTCTAATAGCCTAAATACAGAAAAATGCACTCGGTAAGCAAGGCAATTTATTTCAAACTTGTAAAGGCAGGCAACGCTAACTTTGCATGAGGTACAAGGCAAATAGGAACCCAGCTCAGATACCCAAGTTTCAGTTAATGTGGAACCAAAAAAAGTGAGAACTGTAGGGAGACAATGAGAAAATAAACACTGGAAACTTTGGGGGGCATATTTATACACTGTCCTCACAATCCAATGAAAACATAAGAGAATTCAGATAAGTGTCATTTAAAAAATAATACCCTACATGAAATACTTCCCTGAAACTAGTGCAATATGTGAAGCTTAGGCAAGTCTTCTAACATTCAGAGTACTCTCAACCACAACCCAAAAAAACCTTTCTGATGAAATTAAACAGCAATTAAATTTAAATTGCTCTTTTATTTTTAACAGACAACACAGAAATGCTGTCTCTAGGTGAAGACCCAAATCCCAGCTGTAAAGACCACTTGGTCCATTCTGAGAGTTTATTCTCTGCTCCAATCTTCTGTGGTTGATATTCTTCCAAATCTTGCCTCATTCCTTTTTTGGGGGGGCGGGGCCAGAGTCTCATTATGTTGCCCTCAGTAGACTGCTGTGGCGTCACAGCTCACAGCAACCTCAAACTCTTGGGTTCAAGCGATTCTCTTGCTTCAGCCTTTCAAGCAGCTGGGACTACAGGCACCCACCACAACGCCCAGCCATTTTTTTGTTGGAGTTGTTTAGCTGTTGGTTAGCTGGCCCAGCCTGGTTAGAACCCACCACCTTCAGTGCATGTGGCTGGCGCCATAACCACTGTGCTACAGACACTGAGCCAAATCTTACTTCATTTCTATCACTTTTTACATATGTCAAGTTTTCATTTTTTTCTATTTTCTACTCTTCTCATTTGGTAATTGGTAAGAGATTCTTTTTTTTCTTTTCTTTTTCTCTCTCTCTTTTCCTCTTAACAATTTTTTTTATTAAATCATAACTGGGTACATTAAAATATTTATGGGATACAATGTACTAATTTTATGTACAATTTGGAATACTTATACTAAACTGGTTAACATAGCCTTCACCTCACTTACTTAATTATTGTATTAAGACATTTATACTCCACTCTTAATAGATTTGACATGTACCCTTGCAACATGCACCCTAGGTGAAGTCCCACAGATTACCCTCCCTACCTGGTCTCTTCCCTCCCCTTCCCTCACTCTCCTCTTCCCTCCTTCATTCTGGGATATAGTTGTGTTTTATTACTCCTACTCAGAAAACATGGAAAAGCTCATATTCATGGTTGTTTTTCCAAAACATCTTTTTCCAAAACATCTTTTTCCAAAAGACTCTGCAACCTGAGGGAAACAAGCTGGTCTGACTCCTGTTGTACAAATAGCAGAAAAGTCTTTCCTCAGCATAATAGACTGAATAGAAGTATAATTTCTCTAAGGAGAAATTATGCAGGACTTTCAAATGGACCAAAAGATTACTGGGTGTATTCCATATAAAATAAGACAAATGCTAGTAAATGCTTTGAGGATACTATGGGATCCTTATGCCCTTTCACAACCAGAGCTGTTTTACATCTCAGTCAGTTGATAACTGATAGCAGTGTACATAAAACATGGCTAAAGAATTAAAAATTCTGTCTGGTGGAGAGACAATTGATTTCTCTAAACACTTGCTCTGGTAGAAAAGGGAAGTTTTGCATCTTTTGTAAATTTATTTCAGTATTTCTGGCTCAACTTTGTTCAACTACATAAGGTTTGATAATGTGCAATCTATAAAGATGGCTACAATATCGTGTTGATTCCCTTATTAATTAGTAATTTAAATAAAATCATTATATGTTTATTGCATATTTTCACAAGACTCATAACATTGCATTTTTATTTTTATTTATTTATTTTGAGACAGATTCTCACTATGTCACCCTCAGTAGAGTGATGTGGCAAAGTCTTGGGCTTAAGCGATTCTCTTGCCTCAGGCTCCCAAGTAGCTGGAACTACAGGTGCCCACCACAATGCCGGCTGTTGTTGTTGTTGTTGTTATTGTTGTTTGGGATAGGCCAGATTCGAACTCACGACATCCAATGTATATGGCCAGCACCCCAGCCTCTGAGCTACAGGCTCTAAGCCAATATCACCTTTTTTTTTTTTCAACATCACCTTTTAAAAAAATAATTATCCTTTAATAGTACATAGGATAAATACATATATGTATGATATGTGTATTACAAAAATAGATAAATAATATTGTGGACAATGAACAAACAAATATATAGAACTTGATGCTATCTGAATGGCTTACACCAAACTCTAATGGAGAATGAGGTACTATTATGTCACACGGGTGAGTTTCTGGTATCTTCAACATCTGTACTATGTTTCAGCAATCCAAAACAGTATGTAGATAATTCATACTTTGAAGGTGCACAGTTTTCTGCACCCCAGAAAGGTGGCTTTGTCTCATATGTGCTCCTTGTGGTAGGAGAACCTAAGATGGGAAAATTCCATTCTCAGCTATAAGTGAGACTCAGGGGTTAATTCTTCCCTGCTTGCTGAAAAGGCCTAGAGAAATGTTTCCCTGAGGTCCCTGCCAAGTCATAGCTAGAGCTTTAGCACCTGTCTGAAACTAAACTGTTACTCTTCATTGCCTAACTTCAAATTGCACAAAAGTTTCATTTAACCTGTTAGGGAGGTGGGCGAACAGAAACAGACAGCCTGGTGTCCTTGTAGTTTACCTTTAAGTTATATACTCCAGACTTAGAAATGATGTGTATGTGCTCTGCAACATTTACGCTGAGGAGAACCTTTGTATAGCAGTCTCAATTAATGCATTTGTGCTTTATTCTTATTTATTCTTATCTGATGAGTTTGAATATATAATACAATAAATAAAGATGTACAATCGCTATAGGCCTCAGCGAGCCTCAGTCTTCCCTTAATAAATCATTCCATCTGCAGTGATATTTCTGTGTCGTTGATTGGACTAGTGGACAGCAACATCTGGCACAGCGTACGGCTGGGCCGAACCTGGTTGACTGTCCACTGGATTTCTGGTCATCGAACTTAAGGTAAAAAAACTGGGAACGGGCAGAATGGGGTGGATGCCACTGGGCTGAAAGTACTCAGGACTCCTGGCATAAGGTTAGGGAACAAAAGGAACACTCAAAGGAGCAAAAAGGAACACTCAAAGGAGCAAAAAAGAAAACTTAAGGGAACAAAAAAGGAATAATTAAAGGAACAAAATGGGAAGCTCAGTATCTACTGAGGATGAATATACTCAGTTATTACAGTCTCTATTAGACTCCATGAGAGTGTCAGTTAAAACTCACCATCTTTTTGCCAACATTATTCATAAATGTTGTTACTGGTTTTCTCCTGACTCTAAAAATCAATTAAATTTGTCTGTTTAGAAAGATATTAGGCAGGATATAAAAAAGTTTCACCAGCAAGAATATTGATAAATATATTTAGACTATGCATAATTTAATTACCATGGCCTTGCAAATTTTTTCCAATTTTGCAAAAGGATGAGTGCGTCGTCCTTCCCCTCATGTTTATGACGAATCTGAACCTGATATTAGTAAGCTTTCAGTTATTGATGTAGTTAAAGACTCAGTTGTTAATAATGATTTTTTTTTTCGGATGAACATGATAAAGAGAAAGTGGCTATTTCTTCCTCTACGCAGTCTTTGCAAGACAAAACGACTAATTTGAAGGGTTTGGGTTTTTTTTTCAGGAATATAATGAACCTATTGATAGTATTAAGCAGAAACCTCCTAGTCCTCCTCCTCCACCTGAGTTGCTTCAAGTAGTGGCTAAGCACTGCTACTAGTTTAAAGCTAACAAAAAGAATCAGCTAAATTTAAAAGTGTAAAAGAGGGGCGGCACCTGTGGCTCAGTGAGTAGGGCGCCGGCCCCATATGCCGAGGGTGGCGGGTTCAAACCCAGCCTCAGCCAAACTGCAACCAAAAAATAGCTGGGTGTTGTGGCAGGCACCTGTAGTCCCAGCTACTCACGAGGCTGAGGCAAGAGAATCGCCTAAGCACAGGAGCTGGAGTTTGCTGTGAGCTGTGACGCCATAGCACTCTACCAAAGGGCCATGAAGTGAGAGTCTGTCTCTATTAAAAGTGTAAAAGAACATAAGAAAAGTGCTCAGACAAACCCACCAGAGACAAGAATTTATAAGCAGAAATATTTGGAGTGCTTATCACTTGGTAACTGTAACTTTAAAAACCTTTACAAATCTGGTTTTGATGCAGAACACGATATTGCTCCACCGCTAACAGGGAAACCAAATATAAAGGAACCTGTAAATTAATTTCCTCTCAAAAGTCACTCATAAAAAAGGTAAAACAGAGGATAGTAACTCTAATAAAAACTTTTACTAACATATCAGAAGATAAAATATCAAAACTTAAAAAACTTTAACTTATCATTGTAAAGTTATTGATAATTGTTTTCTAATCCTTTTGTCTTTGGTTCCGCTGCTTCCTCCAACTATTTCAGTTTTGTAACAGCTTCCTATTTTTCCAGATACCACAGTAAGAACAGTTTCTAATAAAAAAGGCCTTTGCCAGTGTTCAAATTCAAAATAATGTTACATTAGATCATTATATTAAAATATAAAGAAGTAAAATTTGGCATTTTTCAAACTAATTTATTAATGACTACTCTTAAAGGCACAACCATTTTTACTAAAACAAGATATAATTAAGAAAATATCCAGTAAATGGCATATATTAATTATTTTTTTCCACATAAAACAATGTTTAAGACAATTAGTAGGAAAGAATCCTGAAAAAATTATTATCCCTTTAACTAATGGTCAAATTTCTAATTTCTTTATGTTAAATACAGAATAACAAATTGCATTGAAATTATAGATAATCATTTCCCTCAAGATAAAATAATTCAATTTCTTAAAAATACTAATTAAATTTTACCTAAAATAGTAAAGTTAGATTCCTAGTACACAAATATTTTATACTAATACTAATAAATTAAAGATATCTGGTTACATGGGTTCTTATTCTCACAAAATACGACAGTCTCCTTATAACACTGTACAAAAAGCAAAATTACTTGCTATTGTTTTATTATTAACAGATTATCTTAATCAAAGTTTAAATATTATCAGTGATTTTTTATTTCGACTTATACAGAACAAAATATTAAAACAGTAACTCTACCTACTAAAACTGAAGAGTTCACTTTATTATTCTTATCTCTTCAGCAATTAATTAAAAATAAAAAATTTCCAATTTATATTACTCGTACTTGAGCTCATTCTAATTTACCTAGACCTATTTCTATGGGAAATCAGGCAGTTAATCAATTAATAAAATCAGTCTCAACAGCTCAACATGAGAATACTCTACATCACACTAATGCTCAGACTTTAAAAAGAAAATATAATATTTCTTAGCATACAGCATGAGCGATAATACGCTCCTGCCCTACGTATCAACCTTTAACAACTCCTAATTTATCTAAAGGAGTTAACCCTAGAAGGTTACTGTCTAATCAATTATGGCAAATGAATATCACTCAATTTACAGAATTTAAAAAGCTTAAATATATTCATCATTCTGTTAATACTTAGTCTCATTTTTTCATAGACTTCAGGTTTATCATCTGAAAAAGCTGATGCTATAATTTCTCATTTATTAGAAGCTTTTTCAGTTATGAATAAACCTATTATTAAAGTAAATAATAAATCTATATTTCTAATAAATGCAAAACCTTTTTTAAATTATATAATATTAAACATATTACTAGTATATCTAGTAATAGTGCAAAACAAGCAATAATTAAAAAACAAAGTCATACACTAAAAGAAATCCTTCTTAAACAGAAAAAAAGGGGGGGAATGCAGTATAATATTATTCCTAAAACTAGAATATCTTCAGCTCTTTTTACTTAAAAGTTTTTTAAATATGGATGAAAGAGATGGAATTCCAGTGTACAAACACTGGGTCACCGTTACTTCCCCTTTAAATCAATTAGTGTATTATAAAAACACCTTAAGAAATGCTTGAGTATCAGCTGAAATTATACATTGGGGAAGAAGATATGCTTATTATCTTAACAGGTTCATCAAACTTTTAAATCCTTAACAAGACTTTGAAACTGAGAGATGGCACAGAAAAGACCATACCCCCAAGCTCAGAATAAATAACTCCTGACCACATCCACTTTGTTTTTGGTTATGATCTCATTCCTCACTACCCAGGTAAGTGCTCAATCATATAAATATTAGACATATATCCCAAATCATCCTCTATTGAGAAAAGTCAGTTACTTTAAACCAGTGTACTAATTTATGTTAATAAATCCAACTGACTTCCTACGCCTTGTAACACTCGTGGTTCTTTAAAACCTAATAAGGCAAAAATGACATTTTTAATTACTGTACTGGTGTCAGTAAACCACCCATTTGTTTTAGTAATCAGCCCCATTATTTAAATTTTCAATATCAAGTTTGGATAAGTATAGACCATCATTCCAGTGAATCTCCACATAAAAAGATATATCTTTTAGCAGTCCTTTCTATTAAAGGAACAAAACTTAATAATGCTCTGGCTCCTTCTGAGTTACCTCTTTGTCAAATGCACAACCTTTCACAAGTAAGTGAATTAGTACATTGGACAAAATGTAGAGTTAGAAGTGTGTTCTTAATACTTCCTGTGGAAGCGTCATAGATTAAAGCCCTAAGGGTTTCATGCACTCTCAGAATTCTTTAAAACATTTAATATAAAAGGAAAATCATATATTCATCTCCACTACAATGTCCAGTAAAATTATGTGAAAATATAAAAGATTTTCTCCTCCTTCTCCCAGTCTATCAAAATGTCCTAAGCAAAACCATTTATAAAACATTGGGGACAAGTAAATAACTGTGTCATGAGATTCGAAGTTTGGTACATCATACTCAACAATAAATTAATTCTATTAATTTAATTCTGGAAATTATTACATTGTTGTCTATTCTAGCCGAGTACCAGAAATATGAATATTAATTAGACTTATGTTCCTAACCCTTCTCTCTTAAAAAGTGTGAGTCAGTTAGAAACAACAATGCCTATTTATATAATAATTCAGCTTGGCTCCCAGGTCCTTATGATACCAGAGAACCATTTAAGACTGAGGAAAAAGGCATCACTATTTTTAATTATATAACTAGAGTAACTGGCCCTCCAATTTGTTTTGAAAATCAATCTCATTGTCTTAATATGATAATGCAACCTTGGGTCAGCTTACATAAAAATAAATCAGAAAAGCAAGATATGATAAATAAAATATTTATGTTGAGTACTTATTCTCTGAATAAGTTTATCATACTTTTTCTAATTTTGAATTACCACCTTGTATTTTGCATTCCTTTAAGAAATTACATAACCAAATACACTAGACTAAATATAAAAAAAAATAATGTCTCATATACTTATCAATACCACTGGTGGATAGAGAGCAAGATGGTAGCTGAGTAACAGCTTCCCTGCATCTGGGCACCATGAGTCTGGGGAGATAAGACTCCAGGCATCTCTGGCTGGTGGGATCTGCTTATAATCATCTCTTTGAGGATATAGGGAGTCAGCAAGAGACTTCTGGACCCCAAGAGGAGGACAAAAACAGTGGAAAACTGGCAAGTGGTCGTGTGTATTCGATAGGTCTAATCCCACCAACAGCTGTAAATACAGTAGCAGGACTGCAAACCGGAAAGGCCTTACCTGTGAATTGTTTTGGTGTTTTTGGACTTGGTACTCAGTTGAACTGCCTTTGGGAGAGTTTGAGCAGGAGGGTGGAGAAATTTGGGCATTGTCTAGAGCCCCAGACTGAGCCGCTGGGCCAGACGGAGCTAATAGTGTTTGGCTGTGGACCACAGGGATCCATTGTGAGAGAAATGCCCCGGCAAGCTCCGCCCTCAGGGTCGCAGAGCAAGGATCGAGCAGGAGCTAGTAACCTAGTGACCAAGCAGCCTAAAGGCAGGGACTGAGCCAACTTACAGCCCTAACCCTCAGGGCAGAGTGAGACCAGTTTTGGCACACTGGGTAAGAGGATAGCCACTTCGGCAGTGATCCCATGACAAGCACTTTCCTGGGAAAGCCTCTGCTTAGCAAGTTTAGAAGTTTAAAGTGCCTTTTAAGAGGGCTGAAGAGAGATTTAGGGTGTCTACCCTGTAGGGTTTGAGAAATCAGCAGAGGACTCCAGTCATATCAGCATTGTGATTAACATCTCATACCCCCAGAAGACCACCTGTTGCCCAGACAATATTCAACAAGATATACATACTGCTTTGTTTTGGGTTGGGTTTTTTGTTTGTTTTTTATTTGGGTTGTTTTTGTTTTGTTCTTTAATTTCAACATTTTCCATACAGATTTTTTCTTTTCTTTTTTCTTTTCTTCCTCCATTTTTCTAGTTTAAATACAATTGCCCATTGCTGCCTTTTTCAACAACTAGAACTTCATTTTTGCTAGTGTTTCTGGCCCTATTATTTGGTTTTTCACCCAATTTTAGCCCATAAAGTTTTCTGTTTGCTTGTTTTGGTTTAATTTATAGCATTTTTCTTTCCTCTCCACTTGGTGGAGGTGGGGTACTGTGTCTGATCAGGCTAGCAAAGAGCTGCTGACCTCAAGGGAACCACCCAACCGGGCACCCCCAGAGGTTGGGAGTTTTTACAGGTTGTGTCAAAGTACCGTACTGTACACCTATATTGCTCTGTCTCCCTCTTTCTGTGCCTCTCTTCTTTTTGTCAATATTCCCTTTTACCCACCCCCTCTCCTTTCTCCATTTTCTTTTCATTCTTTCTTTCTTTTATCTCTTCTTGCTCTTCAACCTTCTCATCTTCTGGTCTTGTACCAAAAAGACCCACCAACCCAGGAAGGGATTAATAAGCTGTGGTAGATGTATACCATGAATACTATTCAGCTATTAAAAAAAAATGGAGACTTTATATTCTTCATATTAACTTGGATGGAGGTGGAAGACATTATTCTTAGTAAAGTATCACAAGAATGGAGAAGCATGAATCCTATGTACTCAATTTTGATATGAGGACAATTAACGACAATTAAGGTCATGGGGGGGAGGAAAAGTAGAGAGAGGGAAGGAAAGAGGGGGGTGGGGCCTTGGTGTGTGCCACACCTTCTGGGGGCAAGACATGATTGCAAGAGGGACTTTACCTAACAAATGCAATCAGTGTAAGCTGGCTTATTGTACCCTCTATGAATCCCCAACAAAAAGAAAAGAAAAGAAAGACAACAGCCTATATGGTAATAATAGAAATAGTTACATAGAAATAATGGGATTACAGATTTTTCCCTTTTCTGAATTTTCTAAAATGTTACAAAAATTTTCCAATTAACGAAGTTTTTTTTCATTTAAAGAAAAATCAATACTACTGGTGGTGAGATAATTAATTGGGCACAACTTCCTTATATAAAGACTTCATTTAAAGCTCCAATACACTTAATATTCCAGTGAATAAAAATAAAACAAGCATAACAATTAATTCTCCTATACACTGGAAGAACAGTGGGTTTTCACCACCATCTCCTGGTATAGCTGCTTATCCTAAACAAGTACATCTATAAAAAATGACTGCAGCTTTACAGCCTTAAAAGATTTGGACTGGTGAATTATATAAAAATAAGATTATATATAAGATAAAATTTGAAGTAAAAAAAAAGTAAATATATTCAAGCCTATTTACAACTACCTTTCGTGTAGTTGAAGAGCAATGTTGTTCAGAACAAAGCAACAGGTGAATTGTTTTAATCAACTTGTCAAATGTATACTTGCATTAACAATTCTGTGAGTTTTAATCCATCTAAAGAACAACTGGTACCTGTTAAGAGCGTGCACTGGAGTCTGGATCCTGATCAACCTGACTTGTCCATGGAAAGAGTCCCCAGCACTCTCAATTCTACAATTATTGGCTGATAAAATCTTGAGAAGCAAGCTCTTTATTGAACTGTTAAAAGCTGCTATCTTGAGAATCATTGCGATGACTGCAACTGCTGCAGCAGCTAGTGTGACCCTTACTCAGAACATAAAAACTGAGGCCTTTGTTGCTTACTGGCATAAGAACGCTGAACAATTATGAACTGCCCAAAAACAAACTAACAGTGATTTTTATAATAAAATTTCTGATTTAGGACAGACAGTAGTGCTATTAGGAGATCATTTGTATAGTTTAGAGAAATGAATGAAATTGAAATGTGATTGAAATGTTTCTTCTTATTGTGTTAGTCCTGTATTTTACAATGAAACTTTATTCCCTTGGAGCAAAGTTAGAAAACATTTTTTAAATCATGAAAACTTAAATGCTGATATTATTGAATTACATCAAGTTTACAGTACCTTTAAACACCAATTAGAACAAATAAATGAAGATGAGATATTAAAAGACATATCTGAAGGAATTGCTCAACTAAACCCATTAGACAAAATTCATACTTTGTTTACAACTTCTACAGGCTCACTGTTCTTGTTTTGCCTCATACTACTGTTGTTTTACATAATGTGTAAAAAGATTCCGCAAATTAAAAGAACCAGTGACCATAATGCCACTGTCTTTTTGGCTATGACAGCAGTATAAGCCAATGTTTATTAATTAGAAAGGGGGAAGTGATGGTGCACAGTTTTCTGCACCCCAGAAAGGTGGCTTTGTCTCATATGTGCTCCTTGTGGTAGGAGAACCTAAGGTGGGAAAATTCCCTTCTTGGCTATAAGCAAGACTTAGGGGTTAATTCTTCCCTGCTTGCTGAAAAGGCCTAGAGAAATGTTTCCCTGAGGTCCCCGCCAAGCCATAGCTAGAGATTTAGCACCTGTCTGAAGCTAAACTGTTACTCTTCATTCCCTAACTTCAAATTGCACAAAAGTTTCATTTAACCTGTTAGGGAGGTGGGCGAACAGAAACAGACAATCTGGTGTCCTTGTAGTTTATCTTTAAGTTATATACTCCAGACTTAGAAATGATGTGTATGTGCTTTGCAACATTTATGCTGAGGAGAACTTTTTGTAGCAGTCTCAATTAATGCTTTTGTGCTTTATTCTTACTTATTCTTATCTGATGAGTTTGGATATATAATACAGTGAATAAAGATGTACAATTGCTGTAGGCCTGAGTGAGCCTTAGTCTTCCCTTAATAAATCATTCCATCTGCAGTGAGATCTCTTTGTCGTTGATTGGAGTAGTGGACATCAACAATACTTAAAAGTTGTTCAAGGAAAAATATGTGTACTAAACAATCACACGCATGTAAATGATAATGGGACTCCCAAGTTTTCACAGAACTCACACTATTTAGTTAGAGTTAATAAACATTTCTTTTCTATTGTCTTATCATGTAGGGTATATCCAAGAAAGGACTATTGAATCACACCCAAGATTTCCCTTGGCATGAGAGTAAACAATTCACTTTTTGTGATCATACTGACACTGTGCAACTCCCTTCTTTACTGATACTTCCCAAGGAGCTAAGTGGTTCTCTGCTGTGCTCCCACAGTACTCTCTAAATATCTCTTTTATAGGACAGAATATACTGCACTGTTATGGCAATTTCTTGGTTTAATCTAGCTGTCCCAAACTGAATTCCTTGAGAAGTGGAAACAGGTCATTTCATCTATATGACTTCATGAATTAATAAAGAGTTGTTTAGTTACTTTAATATTTACCAAAATTGATGATGGCAGATGGGACAGATGTTTAGCCCAGCTTTCCATCATCAGGTGAGAGTGAGAGGTCTAGATCTTTCCTCATATGGAGTGCTGGTAGACAGGCAGCTAGGAGTGTGCAGCAAAATGGTGGATTTTTGGACTTGAAGTGTAACCCGGAGCTACAGAGTCAGCTAGAGAAATTTTAGTCCCACAATGGAAGCAGTGCCAGCAGCCAGCAGCTGGCGGCTGCAGGGGGCAGGAACCAGCCCCTCACTCATGGAGGACTGCAGTTCCCAGTTCGTGGGGAAACTAGGTGTTTTGTGGAAAGTTTGGTCAAGTGTGGACTCCTGAGCAGAATTTGGCCACCAGAAAGGGGACTAGGCAGACCGATAGAAAGTTAAAGGGAAACAGACACATTTTGAAATGTCAGAAGTGGCAACTGCCATGCTCACCTTTTCCCAGAACAGGAAGTGTGAATGAATGGACTGGATCATTCCTGGCAGGGAATATTGGTGTAGACTGGCAGTTTGGGGTGTGCAGTGAACTGGTGGATTGCTGGACTCAAAAGTGTAATCCTGAGCCACAAAGACTGATGGAGGAGTCTCATCGGCACTGCTGAAGTGGAGGGCGCCAGCAGCAACCAGCCCCTCCCGCATAGAAGATTGCAAATCCCAGTTGCTGGGAAAACTAGGAGCTGAGTAGAAAAGTTGGTGAGGTGTGGACTCCTGCCCCAAATTTAGAGGTCCGATAGGGGTGCTATCTGGAGGAGGACAGTCAGGAAACAGAAATATTTCAAAACTTCAGAAATGGCGACTGCCACAGGCACCTCCTCCTACTGGCCAGGTATGATGTTATCTGTGGTAACAGAGTAAACTGTGAATCAGGTATAAGCCTGGGAACCACTCACATCACCACCTGGTGTCCAGAAAGTATATTGCAATATAAATATATTCCTATTAAAGTTGACCCCTACATCATAGGTATAGTCGGATATATGAATAATGTTTTTGTGGTTGGTGCTTTTTTTTTTCTTTTTTAATCCTTTTCTTGTAGAAGTTAGTGTTAAATTTTTTTATTAATACTATTTTTTTTCTCCACCTTTTCTTCTCTTCTTACGGTTGCTGAGAGTGCTTACATCAGATTTTTAGAATTTTTTGTTATTATTGTTGTTGTTGTTGTTTTGTTTTATGATTATCATTTTTGTTGTTGTCATTTTTTGTCTGTATGTTTATTTGTTTCTGATTGTCCATGCATCTGTGTACTTGTGTGTCTGCTAGCTTTTTTGTCTATTATTTGTCCGTTTGGTTTCAATGTGTTTTATGTTTTGCTAAATCCTTAGGTTGGCTACTTTCCCTAACTCAAATTTTCACATTCAATAAGAACAAGGGGGAATGGGGGATGACAGCTGACTAGAGCCAGCTTTCAACAGAAGCTCCAGTCCAGAGGGAGAGATAACAGCCAGAAAGAACCCAACAGAGCTGAAGAAGAGGAGCCAAGCTGGCAGAAGAGATAGATAATTGCACGTCTTCCATGCCGAGGGAACTTCAACTCCAAGGAAACAAATTTCAGGGACAGACCTCATCGCACAGAGGAAGTATGTCCATCCCCTCCCCTAAGAGAGTCACTTGCTTGCTGTGGGATCTCTAGTAGTGAGTGATGACTGAGGTGCTCCTCCCTCACCCCACCAGAGAGAATAGCTGGAAGCTGGGACTCCTTCTCCAGAGAGCCCCTGCTGTGAGCCCAGGAATTCCCTTGTCTGGCAGGAAGGTTGAACCAATATTTTCCTTGTCACTGTGAACTTCTAGTCTATCATTGCCCTCTAGCCTGGTGGTCTAGAAGTCCAACACTTGCAGGCACCAGAATGTCTGTACTTCTTGGCTAGGACTGGGCATTACATAGACAGAAGCAGTGAAGCTGTGCTGTATCTGTGAATCCAGTAACAGTACAGAAAGACATAAAGGGAAAGGTGAATGACTTGGCACTGAGAAAGTGTATCTCAGCAGTGGGTGGAGGCTTGGGTCTCTGACTACTGGTGGGAGACTCAGGAACTGCTGAGGTGCACAAACCCAAGTGGAGACACTTCCCATCCAATATCAGCATTAACAGAGTGATCCCACTGGGGTCTAATTTTGAAGAGTCATCTCCCCAACTCTGTGATTTTCCAGAGGGAACCAGACCTTGCCCTATAGGGATATCAGAGCGGCATAACAGCGGCAACAAAGGTGCGGTGGCTGAGGGAGAAATTCTTTTGCTGTCTGGATATCTCAGTTTTAGATTTAGCTCAGGTGGAACTTTCTCAAGCTGCCATTGAGGACCTGAGGCAGGAAGGCTTCAGCTTCCCCTGCTGGATGGTGGCAGAATGTGGTAAGCACGAGGAGAAGGCAGTGACCTTACTTTGACTTTGGCAGGCACATAGCCCTGGCACATTTGCTTATTGAACAGAACTTGGCCACAGACACTGGGTTAACAGAGACTGCCAGTGGAGCTACCAGAGTCTGGGGTTACTGAAGTCCAGTGTTGAAGGGTGAGCAAGATGGGGAAAGACGCATCAACCCCCTTCCTCTAAACTTTCTCCTGGATGGGCCTTTGTGGCTCCTAGGAGCACCAGAGGTGCTCAAGCCACACTTCAGCTACCAGTAAACTCCTAATACCTAGTTGTTGGAGACCTTTTCAACTCTCCAGCTAGAGAGTGGGGGCTGTTAGGGACAATTGGTGTGGAACTCTTGAACTGGACAAATCTGAGGACCCTCCAAAGTGTTACCCTAGCTTTGTTGTAGTGGGAAGGTTTGATTTTCCTCTTCTAGGTATTACCTGTGGGGGGTTGGGATATCCTAATTGCTTGTATTTCTCCAAAGCTGAGACTGCAACCCAGAGTCAATGATTCACTAGGATTGGACAGAGATCAGCTAAATACAAGACAGAGCCACCTACCCTCACTACACCAAGCAGGCCTCTAGAGTCACCGACTGCAGTACTGTACAGGTCCTTTGCAAAACTGTACAGGAAAAGCTGCAGTCACCAGTCCCAGTTCCTTGGTAAAGGACTGCTCAAACACAACTCCAGAAGTCTCCAGTCCAATTTCACTGTACCTGCTCATCTAGCTAAACAGTGAAAAACCATCATGGGGTGGAATTAGCAGAAAGACTCTGGCAACATGAAAAATCAGAACAGTTCAACTTCCACAAGGAATGACAAACCAGCCACACCAGAAGATACCATCCACAAACAGATGGCTGAGATGTCAGAAATCGAATTTAGAATTTGGATAGCAAATAAGATCAACAGAATGGAAGTAAAATTGGAGATAGAAATTCTAGGAATAATTCAAAAGATGTCTCAAGAATTCAATGAATTCAAAGACAAAATCCCCAACAATTTAGAGACATTGAGAAAAGAAGTTGCAGCCTTCTAAGATATAAAAAATACAATAGAATCCCTAGTAAAAGAAAGGAGCAGGCAGAAGAAATGATTTCCAACATCAAAGATAAAGCTTTTGAAGACTCCCAAATGCTCAAAGAGGAATAGAAGTAGAGAGTAAAAACAGATAATTCTCTCAGGGAGCTCTGGGATAATTCGAAGAAAAATATTCGCCTTATAGGCTTCTCTCAAGGCAATGAAGTGGCTTCACAAGGCACAGAGCCTATTCTTCATCCGATTATGAAAGAGAACATTCTAGACATGACAGGAGATTCTGAAATTCAGATAGCAGACAGTTTCAGAACCCCAGCGGAATAAGACATCCCCCAGGCACATAATTAACTTCCCTAAAGTTAATATAAAGAAGAAAATTCTGAAAGCAGCCAGACATAAGACAACCATCAACTACAAGGGGAAGAATATTAGAATGACTGCAGAATTCTCTGCTGAAACCCTTCAAGCTATAAGAGTGTAGTCATTGACTTTTAATCTCCTAAAGCAAAATAACTTTCAACCAAGGATCCTGTATCCACCTAAACTGAGTTTCATTTATGATGGAGAAACTAAATACTTTAATGACATTTACATGTTGAAGAAATTTCCCATAACTATACCAGCTCCCCAGGATATTCTCAGACCTATCCTCCATAATGGCCAGTGTAACTCTCCACAACAAAAGTAAACTCACTCTGAAACTTTTGAACAAATTCTAAATTCCACAGTGGTGAAAGGATTCAAAATGTCAACTGGTCTTTCAAAAAACTCGATACCCAGGGCGCAGACAAAATGGCTGACTGAAGGCAGTTTTCCACAGAGGCTCCTGTCCAGAAGGAGAATTAAATGACAAAAATTTAGCAAGTAACCTGGTGGATTTGAGCTGCACCAAGAGAGAAGGTTGAAGAACACACATCAACACCACTGAGGTGAACCGCGACCACAAGGATACAAACAAAAGGTACAGAATACATCACTAAGCAGATGGGAGTCCCCTCCCCCATGAGAATGGCTCGGAGTGCCCCACAAACAAATGGGCAGAGTTCAAAGGTCCTCCCACTACACTCCACAGTAGAGACCCTCTAAAAACTGGACACAACTCCCCTACTAGGGTGCCATGGCATTCTCCTGCCAGGCATAAAACTGTATAAAACTGTATATATTCTCTACCTGCAACTCTGAGCTCCCAGAACTCCCCTCCACTCTCACTCTGGGGTCTGGAGGCCTGTCCCCCAGGAGTTCAGATTCTTGGGTGATTTCTCAAGAGGTGTGGACAGTGCCTAAACTGCAGCTGGTCAGTGCTGACTCTGGGGCACGAGAGCAAGAAGAGGACAGTCGGCTAAGAGGGAACCACACCAGAGCACCAGTTCCCTGAGGCACGGAGAGGAAGCCGTCTTTTAGCAGCAATATGGCTCACTCCCGGATATTCTGAAGCCACACCCCCTGTCTCCCTGGGCAACCAGAGGAGGCCGGCAACCACCTGTGAGTAAAGGATTTGCCTGAGGTGGTACAAACTCACAGACCTAGGAAGTTCCCAGGCTGGACCTGACACAGAGGACTGCTTTACTGAGCCTAAGACACACCTGGCCCTCAGGATATCGTCAACCTATAGACACAGGAAGGCAGTAGGATAGACCTGACAGGTAACTGAATACAAACTTGCAGGAGCAAAGACAGGGCTTTGGAACTCAAAACAGCTTCTCTTCTGCAGAAGAATCTACCAGAACAGAAACAAAATCCTGCAAAGTTGTTCTGTTCTGTTCTGTCAGTAATGTCAATCAGGGGCAAGGCTACACTTGAGTGACCCCAACCTTCATCAAGTACCCGAGGCTGTCAGGCCTCACC
>CAUYPK010056750.1:0-10493 GCA_963574355.1 Loris lydekkerianus | reverse complement strand
TTTCATAGTAGTATTGAGTACATTGGATACTTTTTTTCCACTCTTGAGATACTTTGCTAAGAAGAATATGTTCCAGCTCCATCCAGGTAAACATAAAAGATGTGAAGTCTCCATCTTTTTTATGGCTGCATAGTATTCCATTATATTCATATACCACAATTTGTTAATCCATTCATGGGTCGATGGGCACTTGGGCTGTTTCCATGTCTTGGCTATTATGAATTAGGCTGAAATAAACATTCTGGTGCAAATGTCTTTGTTGTAAAATAATTTTTGATCATCTGGGTATATACCTAGTAGAGGAATTGCAGTATGAAATGGTAGGTCTACTTTTAGTTCCTTGAGTGTTCTCCAAACTTCTTTCCAAAAATGTCGTATTAGTTTGCATTCCCACCAGCAGTGTAGAAGTGTTCCCTTCTTTCTGCATACACACCAACATCTGTAGTTTTGGAATTTTGTGATGTAGGCTAATATTACTGGAGTTAGATGATATCTCTCAAAGTGGTTTTGATTTGCATTTCTCTGATGATTAATGATGATGAGCATTTTTTTCATGTGTTTGTAGGCCATGTGCCAGTCTTCATCAGAGAAGTTTATGTTCAAGTCTCTTGCCCACATAGAAATGGGGTTATTTGTTCTTTGCTTATTGATTACCGTATATACTCGAGTATAAGCCGAGTTTTTCCAGCAAAAATTTGTGCTGAAAAACCCGAACTCGGCACAAATTTTGTGCCGAAAAAACTCGGCTTATACTCGAGTATATACGGTAGTTTTCGTTCTCTGTAGATTCTAGTTATCAGATCTTTGTCAGAAGCATAACTTCCAAAAATCTTCTCTCATTCTGAAGGTTGTCTGTTTGCTTTAACGACTGTGCTCTTGGCTGTGCAAAAGCTTTTTAGTTTGATGAGATTTCAGTAATGTATTTTTGGTGTTGCTTCAATTGCTCAGGGGGGTCGTCCTCATAAAATATTTGCCAATTTCTTCAAGTGTTTTCCCTTCACTTTCTTCTAGTATTTTTATAGTTTCATGTTTTATGTTTAAATCTTTTATCCAGTGAGAATCAATTTTTATTAGTGGTGAAAGGTGGGGGTCAAGTTTCAGTCTTCTATAGGTCACCAGCCAGTTCACCCAGCACCATTTGTTAAATAGGGAGTCTTCCCCCACTGAATATTTTTGATAGGCTTGTTGAAGATCAAATGACGATAAGTAGCTGGGTTACTCTCTTGGTTCTTTATTCTGCTCCATAAATCTACCTCTCTTTTTTTGTGCCAGTACCATGCTGTTTTGATCACTATAGATTTATAGTATAGTCTGAAGTCTGGTAATGTGATATCCTCTGATTGTTCTTATTTCTGAGTAATGTATTTGCTATTTGAGTTTTTTTCTCATTCCATATAAAACATACTATTTCTTCAAGTTCATTAAAGTATGACAATGGTGCTTTAATAGGGATTGCATTAAATTTGTAGATTGCTTTGGGTAGTATGCATATTTTAACAATGGTAATTCTTCCGAGCCATGAGCATTGTATATTTTTCCCTTTGTTAACCTCTTCAGCCATTTCTTTCTTTAGAGTTTCATAGGTCTCTTTATAGAGATCTTTCATGTCCTTCATTAGGTAAATTCCAGGATATTTCATTTTCCTTGGCACTACTGTAAAAGGAGTAGAGTCCTTGACTATATTTTCAGCTTGACTATTGTTGGCATATATAAAAGCTATTAATTTGTAACTATTGATTTTGTATCCTGTGACACTGCTGTATTCCTTGATTACTTCTAAGAGTTTTGAAGTTGAGTCCCAGGTATAAGATTATATCATCAGCGAAGAGTGAGAGTTTTATCTCCTCTGACCTTATTTGTATACCCTTGATCACCTTCTTTTGCCTTATTATGATGGCTAAGACTTCCATTACTGTGTTGAATAGCAGTGAAGACATGGGTATCCTTGCCTCATTCCTGATCTGAGTGGAAATGTTTTCAATTTTACACCATTCAAAATGATATTGGCTGTGGGTTTGCTGTAGATGGCCTCTATCAGTTTAAGAATTGTCCCTTCTCTGCATATTAAGTGTTCTTGTCATAAAATGATGCTGAATATTATCAAAGCCCTTTTCTGCATCAATTGAGAGAATCATATGGTCTTTATTTTTATTTTATTGATGTGATGTATTATATTTATCAATTTGTGTATGTTGAACCAATGTTGTAACCCTGGAATAAAACCAACTTGATCGTGGTTATAATTTTTTTTGATGTGTTGTTGAATTCTGTTTGGTAAAATCTTATTGAATATTTTTGGATCAATATTCATTAATGACATTGGTCTATAATTTTCTCTCTAGGTTAGATCCTTTCCTGGTTTGGGGATCAGGGTGATATTTGCTTCATAGAATGTGTTGGGAAGTATTGCTTCTTTTTCTATGCTATGGACAAGTTGTGTAATATAGGTACTAGTTCCTTTTGAAAGATTTGATACAATTCGGATGTGAAGCCATCTTGTCCTGGGATTTTCCTTTTGGGGAGATTTTGTATTGTTGATGCTATTTCAGTGATTGATATATGTCTATTCAAGATTTCTACTTCTTTCTGGTTGAGTCTAGGAAGGTAGTGTGCTTCGATGTCTTGGTCCACTTCCTTCAGATTTTCATATTTCTGAGAATAGAAAGTTTTGTAGTAACCATTGAGGATTTTTTTGAATTCCTGAGGTGTCAGTTTTTATTTCTCCTGTATTGTTTCTGATAGACAATATTAGAGATTTTACTTTTCTATTTCTGGTTAGGTTGGCCAAAGGTTTATCAATTTGTTAATATTTTGAAAAAAAACAACTTTTTATTCTGTTGATCTTCTGAATGATTCTTTTGTTTTCAATTTTATTTAATTCTGCCCTAACTTTGGTTATCTCTTTTCTTCTTCTGGGTTTGGGGTTGGAATGTTCTTCTTTTTCCAGTTGCTTGAGATGATCCATTAATTTTTTGGCTTCCTCTCTTTCTGTTTTCTTGATGAAGGCTATAAATTTCCAATGCTATAAATTTTCCTCTTAGGACTGCCTTTGCAGTATCCCATTGGTTTTAATAATTTTTGTCATCATTATCATTTTGTTCCAAAAATTTGGTGATTTCCTTCTTAATCTCGTCTTTGACCCAGTTATCATTCAGCCTAAGATTATTTAGTTTTTATGACTTTGAGTATGAAGATTCCTGTTTCTGTTGAGTTCAACTTTTATTCTATAGTGGCACAAGAAGATACACGGAATAATTTCTATACTTTTAAATTTGCTGAGGTTAGACTTATGTCCTAGGATATGATATATTTTGGAAAATAATCCTTGGGCTGATGAGAAGAATGTATATTCAGTTTTATTAGGAAGAAATTTTCTGTAGAGTTCTGTACAGTCCATTTCTTCTAAGGTCAGGTTTAAATCTAATATTTCTTTGATTAGTTTATTCTTAGAGGATCTGTCCAAAACTGTCAAAGGGGTGTTAAAGTCTCCAACTATTATAGTTCAGGAAGAGATTAAGTTGTTCATATCCATTAGGTTTTGCTTTATAAATTGAGGAGCATTCTGGTAAGGTGCATAAATGTTAATTACCCAAAACTCTTCATGTTGGGTGTTTCCCTTGACAAATATGTAGTGACTATCATTATCTTTCTTTATCTTTGTTGGTTTAAAGCCAATTGTATCTGCAACTAAAATTGCAACCCCTGATTTTTTCTGGTTTCCATTTGCCTATATTATTGAAGTCCATCACTTCACCCTGAATCTATTTTTATCTTTTAGTAAGATGAGATTCTTATATACAGCAGATATCTGGTCTGAGTTTATGTATCCAGTCAGCCAGCCTGTGTCTCTTAAGAGGACAACTTAACCATTCACATTAATTGAGAGAATTTATAAGGCTGGTTGTGTTTTGGGTGTCATGATTTTTGGATCTCCAGTGGACATTTTTAATCCTTTCACCACTGCGGCAGTTGGGTTTTGTTCAGAAATTTCTGGGTGAGTTTACTTTGGAGGTAGAGCATTGCGCTGCTCATTGTGGAGGATGGGTCTGAGAATATCCTGGAGAGCTGGTTTAGTTATGGCAAATTTCTTCAACATATGTATGTCATTAAAGTATTTGATTTCACCATCACAAATGAAACTCATTTTAACTGGATACAGGATACTGGAATGGAAGTTGTTTTGTTTTAGGAGATTGAAGTTTGATGACCATCTTTATCTGGCTTAAATTGTTTTGGTGAAGATATCTTCAGTCATTCTGATACTTCTCCCTTTGTAGGTAATGCTTTTCTTATGTCTGGCTGCTTGCAGAATTTTCTCCTTTGTCTTAACTTTGGCAAAGTTAATCACAATGTGTTTAAGAGATGCTTTATTTGGATTGAGTCTTGCTGGGGTTCTGAAACTGTCAATTATCTGAAGTTCTGTACCTCGTGCCAAGCTTGGGAAATTCTCCTCCAAAATATTTTGGAATAGAGTATCTGTACCTTTAGGACCATCCTCTTCTCTTTTGAGAATTCCTATAGGACAAATGTTTGATCTTTTGGAGTGATCCCACAACACTCTCAGGGAATGATCAGTTTTTGCTCTCCATTTGTCTGCCTCTTTGAACATTTGGGAACATTCAAAAGCTTTGTCTTCAGTTTCAGAGATCCTTTCTTCTGCCTGGTCAACTCTATTACTGAGGGATTCTACTATATTTCGTAGCTCCTCAATTAAAATTTTTGTTTCCTTGAACTCTGCTATCTCTTTTCTCATTATGTCCATATCTTTGGTGACTTGGGCTTGGAATTCATTAATTTCTTGAGACAACTTTAGAACTACTCTTTGAAATTCAATTTCTATCTTTTCTTTCATTCTATTTATCTTATTTGCCATCCATATTCTGAATTTGATTTCTGACATCGCCACCATTTCTCTATGCATGGCAGCTTCAGTTGTATTTCCTTTGTCATTTCTTGGGGAGGTTGATCTACTCTGGTTATTCATGTTGCCAGTGTTCTTCTGTTGGGTTCACATGATGTTCATTTTCTATCATTTGGTTATTAGAACTGGTAGGGTGAGATTTAATTGGAGTTCCAGGTAGTAGAGATAGCCTTTTACCAAAGCCCTAGGCTTTGTAATTGTGGTTTATCTCCTATAACTTACAAAGGCCCCTTTCAGAGTTTTGGCCAGAGACTCTGAGGACATACTTGGTGAGATAGCACAAACTAGCTCTGTTTTGATATCAGCCAACCTCTACCCTACCCTAAGAGACCACAGTATTAGTTTTAAATCTTGGCTGTGAAGAGATACAAACAGCTGCGGGGTCAGCCCCCACCCTTAGTTCTTTTCCACTACAGAACTTCAATGGTCAACCTCAGAATGTCCCCGAGTGGAAAGCCCCAGACACTAGTCCCAATTAAATTGTCTCATGCAGTGAAAATCCTGCTCAACAGAGAGGGATTCAAGGGTCTCCAACAGCACAATTAGAGCCAGGGATCTACACCCCCACCTGCCAGACTCAGTCCACACTGTTGTTCACTTCTCTGCTTAGAGGCCCAGTTGGAGCCAGGGGCCACACCCTGCCCACTGGTCTCAGTCCACATCCAGCAAGCCTCTGCTTGCCAGACCAGTTGGAGTCAGGGGACCATGCCCCCACCTGCCAGTCTCAGTCCACTGCCTGGCAAGCCTCTGTTTGAAGGCTCTGTTGTAGTCAGGTCACCATACCCCACCTGCAGGTCTCAGTCCTCACTGGGTAAGCCTCTGCTCACCAGCCCCACTGCAGTTGAGGGACCATGCCCTTGCCCTCAGGTCTCAGTCCATGCCTGGCAAACCTCTGCTCAAAGGCCCTGCAGGGGCTGGGAACAAGCCCTGCCTTCCAGACTCAGTCCACATGGGGCAACCACTCTCCTGCTGTGGGTCTAATCAGAGCCAGGGGTTCTGCACCCTGTCTTGCCAGACATAGCCTGAACTGAGAGTCAATACAACCTCTAGCTGGGTATTGTCATAACCAGAGGACTGCTCCTCCTCTTGCCAAGTGTCCCTTTCTTCCCACACCCTCTTTCTTCCCTGTTGTTCACAGATTCCGTCCTGGTGATTGGAGGTCCACACTATGCCCGGAACTCTCAGGAAAAGACCAAACACTCTGTGCACTGCAGGGGGCACAATTTCAGACTGCCATGTGAGGGATGAAGGGTGGACTTGAAGTTTGGATTTGTGGGGGAAAATATCTGTTCAAATTTTATGCCTGGTGGGGTGGTGTCTAGGTTCAAAAGTGGGACCTCCCTGGACAAAGAGACCTGGTGTTCAGTGGCTCTCTCCAGCAAGGTAAAACAGAGGTCTTTTGTTCCCTGCTCCCTTGCAGATAGCCTGTAGCAGGCTCCTGCTTGGGGGATGGGTCTCCTATCCTCTAGTTAATAGGCTTTGTACCTGTAATTTGTTTTCTTGAATGCTTCTTCCTTGGAGTTATAGCTTGCCAAACTTCTTTCTTGGCTAAGCTCCCCACCTTTGGCTTCATAGCATCCAATTCCATCCAGTTTTTCTCCCTCTGGTCAGAAGCCTCTGCCACGGGTTGCTATCAGTCAGCCATCTTCCCAGAATTGGTGCTGTTTCTTATGAATTTACAGGAGTTTTCCCTTATCATCAGGGGAACAGAGTGTGAGTGTGATTTTCAGTTTCCAAATTGGATCACTTCTTTTTTTCTTTTTTTTTTTTTTTCATTCTCTCCATCCTCATCTATCCCCATCTCTTCCTCTTCCTCCTTCTGATGGCTCTGCCATTCATACATTTCAAAGCACTTTACCACGTCTAAGAAGGGAAGAAGAGGAAAGTATTATGATTGTTTTTGTTTCTTCAAAACCGTTACAAATCACAAAGTCTCAGAGACTGTCAAAGTCTTCAAGTTTTCCATCACAGTGTTTTTAAAAATACACATGAGAAGCCACTATACCGGGGTGGCTCTGTCTTTTGTATTTTTGTTTTTTCACAGTTAGGAACAATTAAATTTTATTGACAAATGAGATCTATGATACAGTCTGAATAATACAGTAGCCAAATTTAATGCCAACCAGTCAAATGTGAATCCTACCCAGGAACATGCGTTCTAATTCTTTTTATTAAACTCCATATGATAACTACTCTCTCTTCAATATCAAGAAGTAAGACTAATTTTTCATCCGTCTCTATTACACAGCAGGTAGCACTGCTATTCAACGGAGAAGGTGGCTACCATTTCCCCTGCACTATTTCTATGACATAATCAGTCCCTGCTAACATGTTTCTTTCTTCCAGTATGAAATTCTACTTGAACAAACCAAGGTCCTACAATGAGCAGTAAACTTAAACTGGAAACTGTATCAATTAGAAACCATTAACTAAGTTCTAACTAGAGGCTTTTCACTGTAACAAATCAGAATTGTTTTATTTGTTTTGCTAAGCAAATGCTTTGTTTTAGAGGATGAAGTCTCTGCATCATCATAGCTCATTGTAACCTCAAACTCCTGGGTTCAAGTGATCTCCCTGCCTCAGCCTCCTGAGTAGCTGGGACTACAGGTGCCCCTCAGTACCCAGCTAATTTTTCTACTTTTTGTAGAGATGGGGGCTCACTCTTGAACAATATGGTCTTGGATTCCTGAACTCAGCCAACCCTCCTGCCTCAGCCTCCCAGAATGCTAGGATTACAGGCATGAGCCACTGTGCCCAGCCAGCAAATGCTTTGTAGAATTTCCCTCTCTTGGCCCTTCCAAGGATGATGCACTGGTTGCATATGAACTGATATGGATTTGTTCACAAATCTCTGAATGTTCTAATAAACTCCTTGACATTTAAGTTTGCTTAGATTTTTTTTTCTTACCATTAGGAAATTGATGTTGTAAATGGAAAGAACTGGAAGGTGATTTTTGCTAGAAGAATTCCATTTGCAGAAGAGCATCCTTGGACTTCCATAAACCCTTCTGGGTAGTTCCTGGGAGAGCCTCAGCCTCTCCTGACTCACATTCCCACTGGTATGTTTACTGAGAATCTTTTTTTTTCTGAGTTTTATGACAAAGTTGCTGAAAATTGAAGAAAACCTCCAACCATGAGCTTACTTTGCAATCTTTTAGCTTTTTTTTTTTTTTTTTTTTTAGGCATCAGAAGTGTGTAACCACCTTATAAAGAAGAAGAATCGGCTCACACCAATAATCCCAGCACACTTTCAGGAGACTGAAGTAGGAGGATTGCCAGAAGTTGGAGACCAGCTTGGGCAACATAGAGAGGCCCCATGTTTTTTAAAAAAGAGAGAACAAGAAAACTTTCTTGTACAGAGAACTACAAAGCATTTCATTCAGAAAAGAGTTAGTAGACATTAATCTTAGAAATATTAAATGTTTTGATAAGTCACTGGGCTTAGAAAAATGCAGGTGCTCTATAGACTAAATGTTAGTTTCTTATTGATCTCCTGGTTTTCAACCTCTACCTTCTTCAATACATCCTCTTTTCTCTGTATCCCCATGAAGCCCCTTCCATTTCTCCATGACTTAATATTATACCCCAGGATTTCAATCAAGTCTTACTCACTAATCAAAGTCCTGCACACTGGCCCTAAGATTCCCCTATTATGTGATGGTGCTATAGGAACCCACTCTTATGGCCATATTTTGCTGTTAGATTTATTTATTGGGAAATGTTCTATTTCAGGCTTTTTATGACTTGACCTACTGAGCTGGTCTAACCCCCAGAGATGAAATACGCATATGTATATGTATATGTATATTCATGTTGCCAATATTCTAAGAGGTGGATGGTGGGGAAAAGCTGGGAATATTAATTTTCAGTATGTGCTTTGCTTTCAATACTGTACCCTTTCCTCAATTGGTCCTAGTGGTCTCTAATCTCCTGACCCTCTCTTTTTAACCCAAGAATGAACTTTTATCCTCTACACAGAAAACTCTGATGTTCTGCTAGGGTAGGAGGAGACACAAGGAGTAGGTCAACCACTCCTAAAATAGACACTCAGTGAACCCTGTCTCCAGCCCCACTTGATCCTCCAAGTCACACAGTCTCAGGTAGTGATAGGCACACAGAAAATCCCACCAGCAGCGCCTTATAGAGCTGGCCATTGCTGCCATTTTCCTAGGAGTGTCATTTCTTACCAGTTTCCATGTCTTTGGAAAGTTCTTCAGTGACTACTTTGGTGGTGCAAAGATTTCTTCTCTACTGATTTTGGATTGCCTTTTAGGTAAGATCTGGCTTCTGAAACTGGCTGCTTTTTCCACATAGAACCATTCATCGAGATGATGTGAAATCCAATGCAACAACATTTGATTCTGTCTATATAGTTTAGAGAAAAACATCTCCTTTCTCTGTGGTGTTTTTCTTTTCCCTGCCATCTCTGTTAGTGAACTAACCCTTATCATATTTTTAATGATAAATTTAGGATTTTAAGAGAGATATTAACAGCAGGAATTATTGGCTGTATTCCCAGAGGTTATATTTGAGAGAACTGTTTTATTGTCATTTGGAGCTTCCTGCAGTACTTACGTGATTTTTCTATTAAGCCTCAACACCAGCATTGCTGCTGGAAGTATAAGTTGACACAACTTCTAGGAAAGCATTTTGGAATTAAAAACAATCATCTTAAACTTTCATTTATTTTTTTAGTAATTTCATTTTCCATTTTCAGGAAGTCTTTTCTAAGGCAGAAATTGTGTGAGAGGATTTTCACTTCCCTTTGTTACTGTGTCAAAGTATAGAAATTCCTATCAATATATAGGTATTATTTGATATGGAGGTATTAAATATACATATGTATGACTGATTCTTATAACACACCCTCAGTTAGAACTTTCTCTGGTCAATTTAGCATTCCTTTATTTTGCTTAACATTTATCACTGTCTACTATGTAGTAGAACCTCTGTAAGCTGATCACCCATGGGACTGTAACAAACTGGTCAGCATACAGAGGTAGTCGATATAAGGAACTAGACTACTGTATGGATAGAAACATGTGGTCCTCTCTGTGAAAATTAGGTCAACTTACAAAGATGGTCCATGTAGGGAGGTGGTCAATATAGAGGTTTTACTGTACTATGTTTTTCTTGTTTATTATCTGCCTCTCTATAAATAGAATCTTCATTAAAGCAGAGTTTTTTGTTTTACTTTATTTTGTTTTTTTCATGTAGCTCCAGTGTCTAGAAAAGCATAAGGTACAAAGACATAGTTCAATACATATTTGTTGAATGAGTTATTGTTTTCTTCTTAACTTCATGACATGGGAAAAGTTTATGAAAGTATCAAATAAAACATGCAGAACCAGAACATGTGAAATACACACACACACACAGAGCAAAATCATGACAAAGATTTACTAAATTTTTGTTTCAAACGTTTTGTCCGTTTTAATGTCATGTGTTTTTGTAGCTCCATATCTCAATAAATATTTATTCTACTGTGTCGTGGTATATACTGATCGATGGAGAATTTTGTATTCTATACACTGATGCTGTTCATTTTTTTCTACTTTTAATTTTTTTTATT
>CAUYPK010056744.1:0-26851 GCA_963574355.1 Loris lydekkerianus | reverse complement strand
CATGACGGGTAAGACTGAAACTGCAAGAGCAGGCAACCTAAGACAGGGGCTATGTTTTTCCGCCATACAAAAAACAAAAGAGGGAATTGTTGGGCCCTGCCATGTGCCTGAGGCCTAGTGCAACTTCCCGAGCCTGACTAGATGTAGATCCATCGAGCTACTTCCGTGTAGCAACGACCCAGCAAGGCCCGGCCTGAAACTGCCTCTACCTAGATACAGCCAATGTGGTACCGTGCCACTGGCCCGACCCTGTCACTCACCTCTTCCCCCGCCTTCTTTCCCCGCCCCTTCTCCACAATAAATAAATAAAAAAAAAAAAAAAAGAAAGAAAAAAAAAAATGATTTCTTTTCTTCTGGGTAGATGCCTAGTAATGGATTATAGGATCAAATGGAAGGTCTACTTTTAGCTCCTACTTCTTTCCAAAAAAGTTGTATTAGTTTGCAATCCCACCAACAATGTATAAGTATTCCCTTCTCTCCACACCCACATCCACATGTGCAGCTTTGGGATTTTGTGATATGTGACCCGTGATTGTTGATGCTTATGCACAGCATACCTTCCACTGACCAAAGAGTTAAGGAATTGAAATGTAATGTAGATATATTAGCACCATACAAGTGCAGTGAGACAAACAGGGATATGTCTAGAACTTTTTTAAAAATGTAAACAAATGACAGCACGGGTGATAATCACAGGTGGCAAAAAGATGTCACCTCACTAATAATCAAAAGCCCAATATGATACCACATCATAACCACTAGGATGTTTGCTATCAAAATCAAAACAAAACAAAGCAAGTGGTGGCAAGTATATAAAGAAATTCAAACCCTTTTTCTCTGTTGGTGGGAATGCAAAATGGTGCTATGGAAAACAGTATGATCGTTCCTCAAAAATTTAAAAATATAACTACCCATGAAATAGTAATTCCACTTCTGAGTGTGTATCTAGAAGAATAGAAATTTGAAGGCTCAAACAGAAACTTGTACATCCGGGTTCATAACAGCAATGTTTACAGTCGCCAACAGGTAGAATAAATGTAGGCATCCCTAATGAATGAGTAAATAAACAAAATGTGGTGTATGGCTATATAGTGGAATATTATTCAGCCTTAAAAAGGAAGAAAATTCTGACATATGCTGGATGAACTTTGAAGACCTTATGCTAAGTGAAATAAGCCAGTCACAAAAAGACAGCAGAAACTTCATGGTTATACTTACGTGAGGAACGTAGAGTTGTCACATTTACAAAGACAAAAAGTAGAAAGGTGATTTCCAAAGGCTGAGGACAGGGGGATCTGGGAGTTATTGTTTAATGGGTACAGGTTTTTCAAGATGAGAAGAGTTCTAGAGATGGACAGTTGGTGACAGCTGCATGATGATATGAACATACTGAATACTGCTGGACTGTACACTTAAACATGGTTAAGATGTTAAGTTTCATGTCACATTATTTTGCTATGATAAAAAATGTTAATACAGTAATAATGTCCTGAATTAGAAATAGCTTAATAAATCATTGTTTCTATTATGTAATTATAGATTTAAGGAAGAGATATAGATCACCTATTCTGTAACCAAAGTCACTGGTTTTGACAGGAATCCTCTAGCTTGTAACTGCATCTAGTTAACAGCTGTATGTGGCCCGTTAATTTTTCAGTTACTGAGGCATATGTGTTATAATGAGTTTACCTTGAAGGGTACACCAAGAAGGGTAAATGTTCTGTAAGTGCCCTACTGAGAATTGTTAAGGCTGAGATTAGAGTTTCACCTGTTTTAGTTTTTTCTTGCTAAATTTGTTGTGGCTGTGCTCAGTGACTTTGAATCGTCAATCACCCAGCTGGTGGTGGACCCCAAATTTCTCATTAGGAATGTGGGAGTGTTGTAGCCATCCCCACAGCATTTCCCTTGGTTTATCTACAGCCTGCTATTCACACACCCATCTGGGAAAGCTATTCACTTTCGTGACAGGATGCCAATCTTGCCTCCAGCATAGTTCTCTGTCTAACTGGTCCAGAAGATGCTTCTCAGAGAAGATGACATTTAAGCTGAAACTTGAAGAAAGGGGAAAGAGTGCCAAGAAGACAAGAGGAAAAGGACGTGTTAGGCAAAATAAGAAAGTGACACAGGCATTGAATTTTTAAAGTACTTAGAGGCTTTAAAATAGCAAGTGACCCACTGTGGTCAGCTGGGTCAGTTCAGATTCAGCCTGTTCAGAAGTTCTTAAGTATACATCATCCCTAAGAGCATTAATCTTCACTGTCCCCTACACCACTGGTAGTCCCTCTGAGAAAGAGAGCAATAACAAGTAAGAAAGAGAAAGAGAACTAGAGAGTCAGAGATAGAGCCACAAAGAAGGAAAACAGAGAGAAACAGACAGAGACAATGTGTACGGATTTCTGAGGGCTGGAATGCTCTTAGAGAGAAATGTCATGGTCTTCAGGTTATATATACAAAATAGGATCTTACTCCATCCGGGATTGTCCATAGACACAAAGTGAGTGTAGAGAGGGTCCTGTTATATGCAAGTTCCAGATGGGACCCCAAAAGTCACCTAGCCCACTGACTCCTCATGCAAGCCACCCAGGAACTGGAGGAAATAGAACTTGTTCAGGCAAGTGAGTAGGTGCAGGCCAGGCATAACTTGCTCAATTCTGAAATTCTTTCTCTCCCCAAAATATCTCTCCTCAGGCCTGCCAGAAAATGTTATCATGTTTTCATGTCATTTTTTTCCTACCACTATTAAGTACAATAGGTATAATTCCCTCCATTTAACTGCTTAGGCTTAAAATCAGGAAGGTAAGAAATATTCCCAATGTTATCTGTAGAGGACGCCAAGAGCCAGACAACCTCTGAGCAAGATATTTGCAGCTGGGGAGCAGACTCTAAGGCAATTCGTCCCCAGGTGCTCGTTGCAGAGAAAGAGCCAGAACCCATGGCGATCCTTAGGCACGCAGTCATTGTCTAATACTCCTCTCACCTGTCTTGTACTGTCTCCATAAAAGGCTACTACAGAGGTTGCTCAGGGCTACCCTGCAATCTAGGTTAGCCTGCCTCCTGCAAGCTTGTACTTCTAATCCATGTCATGACTGGTTCCTTCCTGTGGTGATTGAGACCAGGGTCATACAGGCTGTGACAGTTATCAGTTGTCAGTAGTATATTAGTTAAGGTTAAGATCAACTATGAATAACAAACACTTGAAAAATAGAGACTTAAATTAGACCAGTCCAAAGGCAGGGAATTTAGGGCTGACTTGACCATTGCACAGTCACCACAGACCTAGGATTTCTCAGATTCTCTATGATTTCTGGTATGTGGCTATTATCCTCATGGTGCAAAATAGCTGCTAGAACTCCAGATATCACAGCCACATTCCAACAAGTTGTATGATGGAAGAAGAAGGGATAACTACTTCAATAAACCCCATATAACCTTTCCACCTATATATCATTGACTAAAAAAATCACATGTATCAAAATTCACAATATAACAAAGACATCTGTACCAGAATGTTTATTGCAGCCCAATTCATAATTGCTAAGTCATGGAAGAAGCCCAAGTGCCCATCAACCCACGAATGGACTAGCAAATTGTGGTACATGTATACCATGGAATACTACACAGCCTTAAAGAAAGATGGAGACTTTGCCTCTTTCATGTTTACATGGATGGAGCTGGAACATATCCTTCTTAGCAAAGTATCTCAGGAATGGAAGAAAAAGTATCCAATGTACTCAGCCCTACTATGAAGCTAAATTATAGCTTTCACATGAAGGCTATAGCCCAACAATAGCAATAGACTATGGGGAAAGGGCCAAGGAAGAGGAAGGGAGGGGGGAGGTTAGGATTGAGGGAGGATAATGGGTGGGGCCACACCTACGGTGCATCTTAGAATGGGTACAGGCCAAACTTACTAAATGCAGAATACAAATGCCTACATACAGTAACTAAAAAAATTCCATGAAAGCTACGCTGAACAGTTTGATGAGAATACTTCAGATTGTATATGAAAGCAGCACATTGTACCCGTTGATTGCACTAATGTACACAGCTATGATTTAACAATAAAAATAAATAAATTAAAAAAAAAAAAGAAAAAGAAAAAGTTTCTCTTCTCCCCACCCACTTGGCCTGGCTATCTTCTGTTTGTCCTTCATATCTCACCTTCAAAATCAGTTCCTCTGGGAAACCCTCCAGTTCCCAGAGCAGATCAGACACCCCCATCATTTCCTCCCATAGCCTACATTTGCGATTTATAACCCATACCACAATTGCAGTTAGGGCTGTTGCCTATCTCTTACCTCCATCTACAAACTCCACTGCAAATTCTGTGACGGTAGCAGCCAAGTCTTTCTGCTCACCACAGAGTTCCAGCACCCACCCTGCACCTGCACACAGTAGGCACTCAAGTACATGGAGTCTTGGGTGAATGAGTAAATGAATGGAGGAATGGACAAATAGAACTGGGAGGGAACAGTGCAGGGGCACTGCAGCCCCTTCTCATTTTGCCCTGGCCCTGTTGGATATGGAGGGCTTGGGTACTTGGTTATGCAGGCAGGCTGACATTCCATTTCCTAAGCCTAAGCAGGAGGAGCTTGTGTTTCTCAAAGATCCATGAGGTCATTGCTCAAGCTGGATAATGAATAATAGCCATTCCTCCCCAACGATGAAGTCATTTCCCTAGAATCAACATAAAACACACAGGAAAGGAAATTAGCATTTATTGCACACCTACTATGCACCCAGCAATTTGGCATCTTGATTCTTACAACCATGCTGCAAAGCAAATATAATTTCTATTTTTCCAGATAATGTAACTGAAGCTCTGAGACATTAAATAACTTAACAATGTTGAAAGAAAAAAAGAAAGAAAGGAAGAAAGAAAGGAAGGAAGGAAGGAAGGAAGGAAGGAAGGAAGGAAGAAAGAAAGAAAGAAAGAAAGAAAGAAAAGAGAAAAGAAAAGAACTAGGCCAGGTGCTGTGGCTCACACCTGTAGTCCTAGCACTCTGGGAGGCTGAGGTGGGTAGACTGCTTGAGCTCAGGATTTTGAAACTAGCCTGAGTGAGAGTGTGATCCTGTCTCTAAAAATAGCCAAGAAAATTGCAGCGGGCACCTGTAGTCCCAGCTACTTGGAAGGCTGAGGCAAAAGGGTCACTTGAGCCCAAGAGTTTGAGATTGCTGTGAGCTATGACGCTCTCTACCAAGAGCGACAAAGTGAGACTCTGTCTCAAAATAATGATAATGATAATAATAATAATAATAATAGCTGAGATGTGAATACACCTGGGTGTGGTTCCATGTCTATGCTATTCCTAATGTACCCAGCTTTGGTGGAGGAGGGTGTCACGGCAAGCCACTCTTAATCCCTAGTGCTGGGAACGTGCCTATGGCTGACCCTGCTGGCCTCACAAATAGTGAAGGCATAGGTGGGGAGAACCTCCCAAAAAAAGAAATTGCCAGAGAAAGAAGAATATGAACAAAGAAATAGGACCATGTGTACTTCCATTTATTCCTCAAACCTGTGTTGAATATCTATGTCAGACACAGGTGCTGGGGATAGAAAAATGTCATAAAATGCAGGCCTTCTCCTCATTGAGGTCATTATCTAGAGATGAACTGGATAAGAAAATTCAAAATTACAATTCAGTAAGATTGACATTGTGGAGGGTTATTAGATTATTTTTTATGTTTGAAGTTCTCTGTAATAAAATATTTAAAACTATATATAGTACTTCCATCCAAATGCTATGCATAGGGTGTGAGAGAAGCATAGTGGAGGGATATCCAACCACATTGAAAAGCCAACCCAGGAAGGCTTCACTAGAGAAGGTGATTTCTGAGCTGAGTTTTGCCAAGGGAAGCGTTAGTGAGGCACAGTAGCCTGGGACTATACTACTATACTAATACTATACTATACTATACTATACTATACTATACTATACTATACTACTATACTATACTATACTATACTATACTATACTATACTATACTATACTATACTATACTATACTATACTATACTATACTATACTATTATACTATACTATACTATTGCCCACCAATGGCACTGCAGAAGCACAGAAGTCTGAAGACAGCACGACCTCCTCAGAGAACTGTAGGTTCAAGTCACTTCCTGTGGTTGGAATGAGGAAGAAACTTTCTTCAAGTCTCCTTGTGAAATTGTCCTTTGGGTGCTTTCCAGCCCCTCTAGTTTTCAGGATTTGGTGTTATTTTCAGGCATGGCTTCTTCAGAGGATTAACACTAGAACCGTGAGGAGAGGGGCGCCCTGGAGGTGAGAGTGTGGAGTGAGCATTGATCCATCTCCTCAAAATTTGCCTCCAGTAAACACAACAATCTTGTCTTCTATTCAGTTATATCATCAGGGAAATTCTCTTATCTCTAGCAAAAAATGAGAAAATAAGCAGAGGGCAATGTTTCCAAATTGTGCAAAGATATGAAATCCAAGTCAGAGACATGGTCTCTAAATACACAGGAAACCAACCAAAAGAAAGTTTGCATTTGCTCATTATTTCATCCAAATTTAGTGACAATAATGATGACCTTCCATATATTGATAACTACCATGTGCCGATACATGGCATTGCGCTGTGTGCTGAACATATTTAATCTGATTTGATTCTCAGCAACAACTTATAAAGGAGATGCTACTATACACATTTTATAGTGAACAAACCACAGCTCCAAGAGGTTGAATCTCTCCCAGGAGCACAGAGCCAGGACAGGAACAACCTGGGATTTGAACTCAGGTTTGTAGACTATGAAGCTTGTGCTCTTTTTTTTTTTTTTTTTTTTTTTTTTGAAGCTTGTGCTCTTAACCGTTAGGTTAGACACCTGATGGATATGGTAGTCCACAGGTTGAAAGTAGAGCGCCTCATCTTTGCCCCTCTTCTTCCCTCATCCCCTACTTCAATTAAGGGAACTATCTGCCTTCCCTACTCGCATCCAGTTGCCCAGGCCTCAAACCCAGGAATTTTGACCCCCACATCTAATCACCGATTTCATTGATTCTCTCTCATAACTATATTTATTATTTTATTGTCATGTTTGTTTTTGAGACAGTCTCACTTTGTCACCCAGGCTAGAGTGCAGTGGCATCATCATAGCTCACAACACTCTCAAACTTCTAGGCTCACCCAATCCTCCCCTCCTCCCCCCTTGGACTCCTAAAGTGCTCGGACTACAGGCATAAGCACCCGTTCCCACCTGTCTTTAAATCATTTTCTATGCTCTCCATCCTCACCTCGGCCGCCTTAGTTCAAGCCATAGCTATCTTTTGCCTGATGGCATGGTCTCCCTGCAGTTCCTCCCCTGCCCAGAACTTGCGTGATGATTTATAATCCAATCCCCCTTTGTAGACTCCATGACAATAGAGCTCCACCACTATAATTCCGCTGCTTGTTGCACGGGCCACTTAATATTTGAAAGATCAAAGATAGCTAGGAGTCATTATTTCCATTTCATCAATGTTATGGGCTGAATTTTGTCCCTGCAAAGTTCACATGTTGAGGCTCTAACCTCCAGTACCTCAGAATGTGATTGAAGGTAGGGTATTTAAAGAACTAATAAAGTTAAGGTGTAGCCATTAGGGTGGACCATTATCCACTATGTCCTTATAAGAAGAGATTAGGATACAGAAAACAGAAGGAGGGCCCTGTGACGGCTCAGCAAAAAGGTACATGTGTCCATCTGCAAGCCAAGGAGAGAGGCCTCAGAAGAAACCAAAAAACCTGGTGACATTACCATCTTGGACTTCCAGCCTCAAGAACTATGAGAAAATAAATTTCTATTGTTTGGGCCACATAGTCTGCAGTATTTTGTTTCAGTAGCCCTAGCACATGAACACAATCAAGAAAGGAACTCAGACCCAGGGAGGTTGTAGGACTTACCCAACACTCATGCATTAATCACATTCTGCCTCGTGATCATTCTTTTATGCCAACTCTTGTAACTGATTTAACTCTTTTATTATTCAACTGCTTGAACGTTTGGGTCTTGTCAGTCCAATTGGCACACAGGGCAAGGGCGCTGTCTTACCCTCCTCAGTATTCCCAGATTTTCTAGTTAATCTCAGTGCTTCTTAAAAATAAGTTTTCAATTCATTTTTTGTCATTGTGTGATTGACACATTTGGATGGGTAAAACGAAGCCTCACAGCCAGGAGCAGTGGTATATGCCTGCGGTCACAGCTACTCAGGAGGCTGAAGCAGGAGGATTGCTTGAGCCTGGGTATTTAAAGCCAGCCCAAGAAACATAATTCCCTGTCTCTAAAAACAAACAATAGGTCACACATGAAGGCTCAAACTCTGAGAGGCTGAGGCGAGAGGATCCCTTGAGCTCAGGAGTTTGAGACCAGCCTGAGCAAGAGTGAGACCGCATCCCTAAAAATAAAATAAAATAACAAAAGATACATAAAATAAAATAAAAAAGGAACCTGATCCCCAAGAGACACATGCAAAAGGGCCACTATTTCCAGAAATGGAAAATGACTCATCTCTGAATCTCCAAATATAAACTTTAAGATGACTGACTAAGACATCATGGAAGGCAATGACACACAACGTTTGAAGTTAGGATGGTCCATTAAAGAAATAAGGGGTGTTTGTGTATGTGTATGTGTATGTGTGTGTGTGTACACATGTGCACATGAGAAGTAGGGAGAGAGGCCTGTGGGTTACTGGCCGTAACTTCAGAGTAGTCTCTATGAAATGGAAGGGACCTAAAGGCACTGAGCAGGCAGGTGGCTTATGCCAGAGGTAGATGACCCAGCAGGAACTGCAGAAAGACTAGAAACAAGCCTAGATCCTGGGCAGCAGCTCACTCTCTCAAGCAGACACACAAACATTTCACAGAGGAAATGTCCATGGGATAACACTGCCAGTGCCCAGCCATACTCAGGAAGGAGGGCATTTCTGCAGTATTATATAGCAGGGTAGTTGATGGAAGTGAGAGAAAACCCCACTGAACTAATTATAAGATTTCCTTCCTGATACACATTCACACAGGAAAATTCTCAAACATGGGCATCATTTGCTTAAGATGCTTAACTCTGGAGATTCACCAAATTGGCTTAATGGCTCAAGGTGTTTTGACAAGGTGGTTTCAATGTACATACAATGGGCCAAATAGCACCACCTGCCCCTCTTTCTCTCTTGATGCATTCAGCAGGAGGACTACTGAGTACTCAACCCTAAGCAGTTGTGAGCAGAAACAGAATACAGAAATAAATCTGTAGTCCTGCAGCTTACAAGTCCTGCCATCTACATACCAAGATATAATAGTGTGGTGTTTGGGTGATTATTTTTCCATAGGTGAATTTTTTTCCTTCCTTTTCCCTGTATTTTCTATTTTCTACTTTGATAAACATATATTACTTCATTAAAGTATGAAGTAAACACTTTATTTTTTAATAAATATTACCTTTTATGTGCTGGTATGTGTCCTAACTTTCTTCTTAAGGCTTTAGTTTCCAGAATTGGGAGTAATTATGTGTTAAGCTGTATACTGGTGTAGATCCAATCACACAGTCATTAAACAGAAGACGCTTAAGAGGTGTGAAAATATGAAAAGAGAGTAAATATAAAGACAACACTAAAGATCCCTTAAGGCTGAGAAAGAATACTCAAGGAGGACAACATGGAAGGGGAACTCTTTCCTCAAGATTGGGGTTCAGGCTTCCTTGGAGAACCCCTTCCTTGGAGAAGGTGTGGTTGCAATCCACTGGGTGACAGAGAAGTTTTCCCAGGGCAGAGCTGCTCCACAGTTGTTGCGTGAGCAGGAAACAGTCTTCAAGGGTGCAGGGGAACTGAGGCTAGTGAGGGGGAATCAGAGTGGGTTTAAGGCCTATAGCACATGGTGTCCACCTTGGGAAGGCACGGGATGGTGGTCACTAGGGCTGAACCAGAGCTGCAAGATTCCCAAGAGCTGGAGCAGAGCACCACAGGATGTCACTAACTAAGCAGGTGTCACCACACACAGGTGTCACTACCTAAGCAGCAGGAGCAAGAAACAGCAAACAGCTCAGCAGAGAGGAACCAGGAAGAGATGTTGCTCCAGCTCCCTCTACTGGCAAGCTTTAATATTAGGTTCATTGTCAGGTAGCAAATTCTTAAAGCACATTATCCCACAGCAGGTACTGCAGGGTGAATTTGGAGCTATGAGGCAATAAATTGACAGCTGGCATAAGCTGTTATCAGTCATTATAACAGGGGTTGGCAAACTTTTCCTGTGAAGAATCTGAAAGCAAATAGTTTATGCTTTGTGAGTCATACAGTTTGTCCAAACCACTCATGCCTGCCTATGTTATGCAAAGGTGGCATAGGCAATTTGTAAAATTGTAAGCGTGACTGTGTGCCAATAAAACCTGACTTACAAAACCAGCTGGTAGATTTATCCCATATATTATAATTTATCAACTCCTGACATAGAACTACAGAGTAAAAACACTGCTGTCATGCAAACAGGATTATATTAGAGGGTAAGGGGGCACAAGTGCGCAGACCTGAGCAGAGTGAAAACTGAGCAAAAGGAATATAAGTGAAGATGATAATGTCTACCTTGTAGGGGGTTTTGTCTAGACCAGTGAGCTAATGTATTAAACTATTTAATAGTGTACTTTATAAATTAGTAATATCTCTTAGGGTCTGTACAAGGCAAAATAACAGTCCATATTATGCCTTCCTCTTGGCTCAGAGGGATAAAGAAACTCATCTGAAATCACAAAGCCTGGTAGAGCTTGAATATGAACTATCAATCTATCTGATTCTTAAGTCCACATTCCTCACCATCATGTCCACTATCCCACTCTTTTTTATTTATTTATTTTTGAGACAGAGTCTCATTATGTCACCCTCCGTAGAGTACTGTGGCGTCACAACTCACAGCAACCTCAAACTCTTGGGCTTAAGCAATTCTCTTGCCTCAGCCTCCCAAGTAGCTGGGACGAGAAGCAATCGCTGCAACACATGGTTTTTTTTTTGTTGTAGTTGTCATTGTTGTTTAGCAGGCCTGGGCCGGGTTTGAACCCTCCAGCCCCAGTGTATGTGGCCAGTACCCTAACCACTGAGCTATGGGTACCAAGCCAACTATCCACTCTTGTGTGGTCCCAAACTGAGCTGTTTTCTTTACTGTCAACATTTGATTTAACACAGTTGATTTAACACATTTGGTCTTTGGCAGGCTAGGACTTCCAACCTGAAGTGTAATTCATCTCCTAAAATGTCCAAGGCACATAAAGATAAGAAGTGAGAAATCTGACCATTCCATAGCACCTCATTGATTACCAGGCCAGTTCTGCAGAAGTGGCTAGCTAGATCAGTGTCCTGTTTCAGGACCTTGCAGGCCATGACTTCTTTTTCCATGACCTTCCCAGATAAAGAATCATTCCTTAATAAAGGGTAGAACATTTGGACTATCACTTAAGAATTTGAAAGTACTGCAGATGTTGATTCTGATCAAATCTATACCATAAAGGCTGGGTGCAGCAGCTTATGCTTGTAATCCTAGCATTTTGGGAGGCCAAGACAGGAGGATCATTTGAGCTCAGGAGTTCATGACCAGCCTGCGCAAGAATGAGACCCTATCTCTACTAAATATAGAAAAACTAGCCAGGCATGGTAGTCCCGGCTACTTATTAGTTAGGCTAATGCCACAGCACCCTAGTCTGGGCAACAGAGTGAGACTTTGTTTAAAAAAAAAATCTATACAATAAGGTTTATTAAAATGTATTTGTCTAAGTAATACAAAAAGTCTAAGTAAGTAAAAGTAAGTCTAAGTAAGTAAGTAAAAAAAAATCTTTTTAAAGTCTAAGTAAGTAAAAAAAAAAATCTTTTTAAAAAATCTATACAATAGTCTTTTTTAAAAAAAATCTATACAATAAGGTTTATTAAAATGTATTTGTCTAAGTAATTTGCAAATAGTCTTTGTATTTGTTTATTAAAATGTATTTGTCTAAGTAATTTGCAAATAGTCTTTCCAATTCTGGTAACAATCCTGGAAGGTAGGTATTATTGTCCCTGTTTAACAAGTATGAAAAGTTCTTTCACAGACACAATTAATCTTCAAGGGAGGCTATTTAATGGTATTCTGTGTGAAGAAGGGAAAAATGAGGTTTGAAAAGAATGAGTTGCCCACTCCACTGATCACCATATGAACCCACATCTCCCCAGATGCTCAGGTTAGTGTGGAAATACAATGCATTATATTCATTTTAGCATCAGATGGAGCCAGGTCCAAATCCCAGCCTCATCTCTTACCAGCCATGTGACTAATTGCTCCTTTTCTCCAAAGAGAGCAATTATTCATGGGTTTCTGGCTCTTATTCTGGATATTTTTCGAGGGTGTTTGTATAGCAAATATCCTTGGATGATAGAGATAGTGTCTCACTCCAAAGCAAAGGAAAGATTTACTTGTCCAGGATAATGAATGTCTCCCTCTGGGGCAAGTATTAAGCAAGTTTGCTAGAAGCCCCCTTTAAAAGGTTAGGGTTTACTGAGCTTGGGGTCACCCATCTGTGACATAAACTCATTGTATATGCCATATCTACCTGGGCCTACCTCTGCCTGGCCCAAGGACTTAAAGAGCAAGGAGAGCCAACAAAAACATGACCTCGTACTGCCTGCTATACCATGAGTAAACAAAAAGTCATTTGTTTCTGATCCTGGAGTCTCCTGTCTTCTGCCTGCATCTATGTGGCAGCTTAACTTGGCAGCATGTAAGTAAGGTAAAATTTCAAACACTTCCCAACTTTTGGAGGGAGGTGGAGATAGCATCTCTCTCTGTTGCCCCAACTAGAGTGCAGGCAAGGTTACAGTGAACTATCATCACAGTTCACTGTAACCTCAAACTCCTGAGCTCAAGTCATCTCCTGCCTCAGCCTCCCAAGTAGCTGGGGCTACAGGCACAAGCCAAACACCTAATTAATTTTTTTTTCCTTTTTTTTTTTTTTTTTTAGAAAGGACAGTCTCATTTTTGCTTGGGCTGGTCTTAAACTCTTGACCTCAAGCAGCTCTCCTGCCTTGGCCTCTCAGAGTGCTAGGATTTATAGGCACAAGCTACCTCTCCCAACCTCACAATTCTTTACTTGACACTGCCATCCAAATGTCAAAAAAAAAAAAAAAAAATCAGTAACTCTCACTTTCTCACCTCTCATTGCACCTCACCTTCCTGTACTTTGGTATCTGCCCTAGTATAACACTGAGCTGTTTTTGCTATTGTTACCAAAGACTGATAGCAGCTCTGTTTCAGTGGGGATTTGACCACAAGTGAAATCCTTCTGGACCTCTGCAGGCCCTAACACTAGGGGCACATTTTCCTGAAGGGCTGCACTGTTAGCTCCCACAGACCACACTTTGCTACCTGTCTTTATGGGCCTCCTTCATGGATTCCTTTTCCCTTGGCAGCCCCACCAATGCCCTGCCTCTCTCATTGCTTTTCCTGCCCTGAGTGAACTTGCTTACCCTATTGGTTTTAGAAACCTTGTATGTGGTGATGATGCCTAAATTTAGTTCCAGTCCAGATCCCTGACACAACTTATTGGCCACCTGCTGGGCAGGTCTACCTTGAACTCAAGCACTTTGAACAGGTATCTGTCCATCCCTGGCCCTCCACACCAGCTAACCCTCCCTCCTGGTCCCACCCTCAGTTTGTGCTACATGCAGGCCCCTGGTTGTTCCAGGCAGTCATCCTTTAAGTATTTCTTTGTTTCCAGAAGCCATACCCACTGCCCATCAGGCACTCTTCCTACTTATATTCTCGCTCTGGTCTCAATCCTTCCAACCTGGGGTGACTGCAGTGTCCAACCAACTGGGCTTCCTGTCTCCTCTTGGCCCTTGTAAAGCCCATTGTTGCCAGAGTTATGCTCCTAAAATATAAACCAAATCATATCTTTTCCCTGGTTAAAACCCTTGACTTTCTCCTCACAGCCTACCTGACATTGTCAAGGTTAATTAACATATGGCTCACCAGGCTCTCTAATGTTACCTCCCACCCACTCCTGAACACCCCCCCCCTTGAGTATTCCTCCCATATGTCTCCTACGGCCACTACCACTCAAAATGGAAAGAGGTGGGAAGGAGATGTCGCAAAATAGCATTCACTAAATGGTGTTAACACTTGTAATTTTTATTATCTGAAGCCAGAGTTATAACATGTTGCATTAAACACTAGTTGCACATGTTCACCTGTTAAGTGTTCTAAGTTTTTCTTTAAAAAAAAATTATAGTTTGCATCAGGCACCATATTTCTACCCAATTATTTGCTATCAAGTTTGTTTGCACCTCAGGGTTCCTTGAAAACAAGCTGAGCGATTCCTTTATTCTGCCCAGCTGAGGTGCTGAAAACTAGGGTTTCTTGACGAAGTATCCATTTATACCTATAGCTATATCTATCTATATATGTGCATAGAACATGTACACGTAATTAGTATATATTACATTAATTTTTTTTTCCTCCTTCATCCTCTAAGCAAACCAACCAACACCCCGGAGTGTCCAGCAGGAGGCGCCGAGGGCAGTGTAAGACCTGCGGTACCTTCACTTTGTGGAGGTGGAGATGGATGATGCGGCAGCGATGGAGCCCGGCTTCCTTTCTACAGAATCAGTGTGAGGGAAGGGAGCAGAGCCGCGTTATTTTAGGGAGAATTTGTCGCACTCCAGCTCCTACACGTAGGTAGTGTCTGGGGCGTGTGCGTCCCCCTCGCCGACCCCATGGAGAGACCCTGGTGGTGGCAGCTGGGGCTCCTTTCTTGGCTGCAGCCGGCAGTAACCCGACCCCGCCGGCACAGAGACTGAAGAAGCGGAGGGGACAGCGGCGAGCTGCGAACAAAAGCCCTTGGCACCGGGCCGCAGCCCAAGACGTGGGGTAAGCAAACTGGCCCCCGGACCCGGGAGATGCGGGGGCTGGCGCCGCCCGGCTCGCTGCATTCCAGAAAGCCCACCCCACCAGCATGCGGTGGGGGGAGCTCGGAGGGCACCTGGGGGCGAGCATCTGAACCCAGACTGGGGTGGGTGGCACCGTTAGCACGTTCAGATTCGGAGATCAGGTGCATCTGGGAGCATCGAGGCGCCTTCTCAATCCCTCGCGAACACCCGGTGGATGGGGGGTGGGAAGTCGGACAGAGGAGGCGGATGGAGCCCCTAGTGAGCACTGCCGAAGGCAGGAACAAGAATTGATCACCCCTCCGGAAGAGCCTTTGGGGAATTCTCTCATTCCTTTCATCACCCTTCGTCCCCCTGTCCCGGTCTCCTTAGGAGTGGAAGATCAACCATAAACTTCCTCCCTAGGCAAATAGGGTCCCCTCAGCAAAGCACTTTGGGATGAACAGGCCTCTTCCTTTTTTGTTCCTGCAGAGCTGCATCCCAGCAGCCCGCCTAAGCGACAAATGCGCTAATCCTCCCGGGAATCCTCCTGCGCCTCCCTCGCTGGCCGCTGCCTGCACCTCTATCTTTTCATTTTAACTTCCAGCAAGGCAGGGGGTGGATCTAGCGGGCCCGGCGCCCAGAGGAGCCCCGCCACAGGCCTCCGCCCCGTGTTCCGGGGCTCGGGGAGATTGAGGCTGCTCTCTGCGCAGAGTGCCCGCCCCACCCCCACCCCGCCCTGGCGCCCAGCCTGAGTTTTTCGACATCAGCTTTATGATTTACGTTCCAGTAGGTTTCTGGACCTAATCCTAAAGCGGATTAGGTTGGAAGGGGGTGAATACGGATGAGGAGGGGGGAAACTGCTCTCAAATGTATTCCTTGATGTCCCGCCTTGTCATTCTCAGAGATTCCAACAAAGGACGGGGCTCAGCCATGGTGGACCCGGTGCCTGAAGAGGAGAAGGCGGGGGCTGAGCCCGCTGGCTCCGGGGAGGACGGGGCCGCGGCGTCGGTGCCCCCCGACGCCCAGGGCGCCCAGCAGCCCACGGCCGCCTCGGCCTCAGCCTCAGCCTCCGCAGCAGGGCCCCGCAAGGCTGAAGTCCCATGTGCTGCAGGAGAAGGCGGGCGGCGGGAGCAGTCCCCACTGCTGCACCTAGACCTCTTCAACTTCGACTGCCCGGAGGCGGAGGGCAGCCGCTACGTGCTGACCAGTCCCCGCTCGCTCGAGGCCTGCGCCCGCTGTGCGGTCAAGCCTGTGGAGCTGCTGCCGCGGGCCCTGGCGGACCTGGTGCGCGAGGCTCCCGGCCGCTCCATGCGGGTGGCCACTGGGCTGTACGAGGCGTACGAGGCCGAGCGGCGCGCCAAGCTGCAGCAGTGCCGGGCCGAACGCGAGCGCATCGTGCGCGAGGAGAAGCGGCGCCTCTTCACCCCGTTGGGCCCCGCGACCGCCGCGGCCTCGGCTCTGAGCGCCGGCAGCAGCAGCAGCTGCAGTAGCACCAGCCTTCCGGCCTCCCCCGCACCACGTGCGGCCCGCAAGGCATTGTCCAGTCCCTCCCCCGCCCGGACCCAGCCCCCGCCAGCAGGTTCTAGGACAGGCAGAAAGAGCCACTCGCTGGACTCGCTATCCCGCCGGCGTGAGGGTGCCCTCAGCTCCGAGTCTGGCGCATCGTCGTCCTCTTACAGCGGGGAGAGCCTTCGGGAGCTTCGCTGGCCACCACGGGCTTCCGCCAGGAACAGCTGCCCGGCGGGGTCGGTGTCCTTGGCCCTCAACCCTCTGGGCCGGCCCTCCGCCCTGGCCCTGGTGCCAATCACAGGCAGGAGCTTCAGCCTCGGTGACCTGAGCCACTCGCCACAGACCACTCAGCACGTGGAGCGCATCGTGCGCCAAGTGCGCACCGAGCGGGGCCTGCGCCGGGTGCCCGAGCGCGACCGGAAGATCGCGGCGCTCATGCTGGCGCGGCACCAGGAGGAGCGCCTGCTGCTGGAGCAGCGCGCCGCGGCCCACGGCCAGTGGGAGCAGCAACGCCTGCGCGCAGAGCAACGGCGAGAGCGGGAGGAGCGCGAGAAGCAGCGCGCCCTGGAGCAGGGCCGCCGGGCTTGGGCCGCGCAGGTGGAGGAGCGGCGCGGCCGCCGAGGCCGCGAGGAGCGGGAGGCGGCAAGGCGGCGGCAGCGGCAGTTCGAGCGCAGCGAGGAGCGTCGGCGAGAGCTGGCGGAGCGCCAGAGCCTGCTGCGGCGGGAGAAGGCAGAGCGCACGGCCCGGGAGGACAGACTGCGCAAGCAGCAGCAGGAGCAGAACCTGAAGCAGCGGGAGGAAGGCCTACAGGAAGGGCGCGAAAGAGCAGACCAGGTCCGCAGGGAGCGGGCGCAGCGCGTGGCGCGCACCAAGCAGCGACAAGAGGGCCAACTGCAGAGGGAGAAGCGGGAGCTGAGCCGGGCGGAGCGGGCGCGCCACGAGGCGCTGCGGCAGGGCCGGGCCCGGCAGCAGCAGCAAGAGCGAGAGGGCCTGCGGAGCTCCCTGGAAGCCAGCTTGGGCCGCGCGCAGGAGAACTACGAGCATCTGGTGGAGCAGCGAACCCGGGAGTTGCGGGAGCGGGCCCGGAGAGAGGAGCTGCAGGGTCGGCGGGCCAAGGAAGCGGCCGAACGCAAAGAGCGGGAGCATCAGGCGCACCTGGAGGCGTTGGCCCGGGCAGGGGAGCGACGTCTGCAGCATGCGGCGCAGGTGGCCGAGGAGGCAGTGCAGCAGAAGGCGCGGCGCGTGGGCCAGAGTCGCCTGGAGAAGGAGCGGGCCCAGCGGGCCAACAAAGAGAAGGTAGAGAGGGACGAAGACAGTCGCCGGCAAGAGCTGCTCCAAGCCATCGGGCGCAAGCTGGAGCGCAGCGAGCAGCTGTCGCGGGAACGGCGCAGCGCTCTTGAGAGCTCCCGTTCCACAGCCCGGGCCTCCTTCCATGTTCGCGAGAAGGTGCGGGAGGAGACTAACACGCGCTCCTTCGACCGCATGGTGCGGGAGGCCCAGCTGCACGCCAGCCTGGACCGCAAGTGACAGCAGCTCTTTACCTGTCAAACTGGCACACACAGCCCTGTGGAGCCTCCCTTGGCCACTTTGACCTTGCATAGGAGACGTATCAGGAGCGCAGCACCGTACCCTCTCCAGGCTTCTGACCAATGAGGCAATGAAAGGATGGACATGTGGGACCTGTCCCCTGGGCCCCCTTTGTTTTTTAAAAACTTATTTGGAGAAGACATAGCACAATCTTTGCCCACATCCACCCTTGGTGGCTTCTGCACCATTCCTTGCCAAACTTCCTGATGTGTTTCTTGGGCTGGAATAGACAGGAGCTGGGGGAAAGAGGCTGGTCAGGCCTGGGAAGAGGGTAGGTCCCCTTCGGAGAAAGTGCAGAAGTGCTCTGTCTGAGCTGATCCCATTTCACCTTCATTTTTCAAAATATGGCAAGTCACACAAAGCTTGGAGGCCTCCCAGCAAAGCGCAGTTCTTCCAAAGTGCCAAGCCACACCCAAGAGACCCAAAAAGCTATTGATTTGTATGTATTTGACTCTTAATCAAACAACTTAGCCCGGCGTTGTGGCGGAAGCCTGTAGTCCCAGCTACTCCAGAGGCTGAGGCAAGAGAATAACTTAAGCCCAAGAGTTTGAGGTTGCTGTGAGCTGTGACGCCACAGCACTCTACCGAGGGCGACAAAATGAGACTCTGTCTCTGAAAAAAAAAAAAAAAAAAAAATCCACACCTAAGCAAATTCTCATCTTAGTTATGATAGATTTTCAGTTGAGTCCCCTAGGTTTTCTAGTTGGACAATCATCTGCAGATAATGTTTAATTTGTTTCTTTTTCCCCTCTCTCTCCTTATTCTACCAAGTGTCACAGGAAATTGCTTGGTTTGATGATACTGTTTAGCTTTCATGGAAGCCTCCAGCCCCTGTAGGAGGCAGTTCCTTCAGCAGCAGTGTTCCACCTAATTAAGCTTCCTTGCAGGGTGATTTCCGAGGAGTCGGTGTCTGATGCCGCCTCTCAGTGCGGGGCCCACTCCGTGAAGACAGCAGCCATGCCTTAAGAAGCAGCACTACCTTATGTGCCTGCCCAGGCCATTCCTGCCTGAATCTCCAGCCTTGGATGCAGTCTCAAGGATGGGCCCCAGACAGTTTGGAGAGTAGGATTCCCTCTGTGAAGGAATCATCTCAGCTGCTCTGAGGACAATTAGGGTATCCTTGGCTGCTTTACTGTGGTGGCTGGAGAGCTGGAATTGCCTCTTTGTTGAGAGTTGTGCTCGATATTATTGGTAGCGTATCTCCTTCCCCTATACCCCAGGAAAAAGAGAGTCTTCTCTTAAATTTCCTGGTATCATCTCACCTATGACTCTAAGCATTTTGTCGGTTTCTCCATGCCTCACCTTTCCCATATGCCAGATGGGGCCATCAGTACTCCTCTCCAAAGTCTCCTGGATCCAGAGCACCACTTCAGTATTATTTGTTGGTCTTCTTTGTGCCTTTCTTAACCTGGAGTTGGGAGGCAGGCAGACTGCTATTAGCCTAGTTTATTTCTGGGACTATAGATTCCTGGCATTGGAAGGGACAGTGCATCAAGGACAGATGGTCATTTAGCCTCTTGGGGGAAAAACTTGCAATACCACCCAAGCCACTCCCTGGTATAAAAGGTTACACTTAGTTGTCATCAGGCAATTTTAACCCTTAAGAGTGCTTCCCTTCCATAAAGCTAAAATCGGCCCCCTGCCATAACCACTCTTTGATTCTGCTTTCATCAGGGAAGGTCAGAAGGAAAATATCGCTTTTACATTAAATCAGGATCAGGAAATTAAGTTACCAAAAAAAAAAAAAAAGGAATCAGGGTAGAGAACTACTACATTAGACATATTTTGTGTATATTCTGCTGGGCAGAATTATCCCTTAAAAGGCTGGGGGAGGGGGTTTTGTTTGTTTGTTTATTTGGGGTTTTGTTGTTGTTGTTTTACAAAAGGCTGTTTATTAAACACATGCACATACATACTTCATCAATCCTTCACCCCTACCCCATCACATGCCAACAGGTATAAAAGGAGTATTGTGTAGAAAGAAGTAGTCCTTAGGTGTCAGGTTTAAGATGTGAAACCAGAAAAGAAGCTGTGTACCAAGGTTTATTTCTTGAATGAGTGAATTTTTCCCTAAAATTTTCTTGTTGATAACTAGGTTGTCAGTGAGTTATAATAATTGGTATTGTCTGTGAGTCAGGAGTATTTAACTGAAAGGATAATGTGATTTTGGTTCCTACGTTGTGGTTCTTAAGTTGGTAAAAAGCTTTTGAAACTTCATAAAAATTTTCACCCTATAACCACTTACTTCCAAAGTATGTGCATTCCTCTGAGGAGACAATCTGAGTTTTTGGATAGGGCACTAAAAGGTAAATAGGTGATCTTACCACCCAGTTTGTTTGGTGACTTACTGACTTTGGGTAGATCTCCTCTCTGTGCCTTGGTTTCCCCAATAGGGATCATGATTTCTGCCCTCTCACACAAGCACTGTGAGGAAGACTCAGAATCAAAGCAGTGTTCCCAATTCTGTCACTCTGGAACTGCAGGTGCAGTTGCTATAAACAGGAAGGGTCATGTGACTACTATGGCTAGAGAGTGTAATATGCTATCATGACCTGGTGAAAGGAGTTGTCTTGAAAAGTACATTGCAGATGATAGTGTCACACATGATGCAGAAGCCCAGGCCTGAATGTCACCAAATTAGAGGTTTGTACTTGGAAGCACACTGTGTGAAGGCAAAAACTTAGATTCTTAAAAAAACAAAACAAAAAAACCCCCAGAAATCCATGTAGCTGAGCAGAAACCAAACCTAGTGACAGTAAGCAATGGTTCCTCCAAATCCTCTGGACCATCCACTAGAACATAAACCCACTTCTACATTTTAGAATAAATGTCTGTGTTGCTTCCTGAGGAGAAGCAATTTCCAGAATTTTTGCTGGGCCCTTTATTTATTCTCAAATGCAGCAGGAGAATGTTGGAGGGGACCAGAGACGGTGGGTGGAGAATGGCTCCTGATGCATGTTCTGCTGGGAAGAATTGTCCCTAAATAACATTCTAACAAGTGCTCAGAATTTGCCTTAGAGAACCACAAAAGTTTTCTTACCATCCAGGAGATTGCAGCCTTGATGAGGCCACAGACCTTCACATTTACCCTCTTGGGACATCCCCTTGTTTGGAAAAGAGAATGTGAAGTGGGGCGAGGAAGGATGGGAAGAGTTATAAGAAACTTTACTTGGGTTCCTTACCAAGTAAACAAGAAGAACAAACCATTTCAAATGACATCATCAGTGAAATTTAGTTCAGTGTCCTGCTCAGGCAGTGACCAACCCCTATGTCATATCTGGGCGGGAAGATGGAAGTTTCCTTTTGAAAGCCCACAGACTGAGTGTCCAGTGGGGGCAGTAACAAAGGCAATAATTCTGTGGGATAGTGAAGATGTTTTAGAAAATACAGTTTGTGTTCAACTCATTCTTTAAAGTCCACCACTTACCATTTCTTCTCCTTTAAAAAGTCCATTGAAATAGAGGTGACTCTACATAAGAAGCTGTATCTAGTTTGCCATTGAATCCCCTGTAGCGCATGTTTTCACACCTCACATACAGTAGTCACCAAATACTGACTGCAGAGAGTGCTAGAGGGATGGATGCACAAAGGAATGGTGGAGGAGAAATGTGCCTCCATCAGATAGGCAGAACTTCATCCATTCAGCAAATTCTTCGAGCACCTGCTATGTGCCAGGCACTGCTCTTTGCACTGGGGAAATAGTTTCTCCACTCATTGAACCCAGGCGACCATGTATGCTGCAAAGTCATGAGCAGATATCTTTGTTTCTTTCCATGCTGAGCATAACTATTTTCAACCTTTCCCACTTCCTGGGGACAAGCCCTGTACTAGTCAATCATCATCTAGTGACTGTTGCTCTTTTTCCCTTGGAGGAGCCTTAATTAATCAGGTCAAATTCATATCATGCACTTAATCAGCTTTAAACTACAATAAAAAGAAAGAGAGTAATTACCTTCAGGGGCATTGTCTGGCATGCCTTTAAGAGAGGCAGCACAGATAATGATCACAAATCCAAGCCTCAGGCAGCACGGAGCTCCCGGTGATCAGAGTACTTACTCCATCATTTGACTGTTCTTGCTGAGATAAGAAAGTCAACATCACAGAAGCATTTCCAGTTTTAAAAGCCCCCCCCAAAAAAGAGATGTCTGGTCAGTACTGAATTGATGAGAAGGTTTAGTGAACCAGAACATCCCACTTCATAAGCTTTCCAGGTAATTGAGCCCATAGGTAGGCTATGATGTGCATACCTGCCTTTTCTCCACTGTGTGACTACAACTCTACTTTGTTTACCCTAGAGAAACATTTGGCAAAGGAACATACAGAAACATGGCATTTCTTTACACAACCTGGAAAGTAGTCTTTGGAGACCCCAGTGGCAGAAAACTCTCAGTTTCAGAAATGTTGCTTAGGCCTTATATGTGGCACGTTTGGTCTTTGGGTGTCTGACATAGCACCCAAATAATACACCTGAGCATATGCTTTGATTAAGTATGTTTTTAAGGAAGAGCCCCTATCACTGCTCACACGCGGGTGTTACACAGAGCCCCTGGCACTGTCCGTGCAGCTCTCCCAGCCCCTTGCATGTCCTCAACAAGCCTCCAGCCCTTCACCGCCGTCCCCACTGCTGCTTTGTCCCCTGCGGGGCAGGTCTAGGACAGCAGCTGGAGTGAGCAGAGGTGTGGGGATATAGGTATGGGGAGCATTCTTGCTGATAACATCATCATTTGCAGTTTTATTACTTCCTGATCCATCAAATACAGTCATGTCCCACATGAGCACAGAAACCCAGTCTAAAGTGATTTTTAAATTAGCTGCCATTTTGAAGTATTCACGCCTTTCTTCCTCTTTACTAGTACGGTATTGATGGCACATGTACATGTCAGACACTCCCACAATTCACAGGGCTATCAGAAAGATGATTCGTATCTACTGTGTTTGAGCACGTGCCCCTACTGATCCTACCATGAGCATTCTTTTTCTTTTTTGAGACAGAGTCTCACTTTATTGCCCTTGGTAGAGTGCTGGGTGTCACAGCTCACAACAACTTCAAACTCTTGAGCTCAAGCAATTTTCTTGCCTCAGCCTTCCACGTAGTTAGGACTACAGGTACCCACCACAATGCTTGGCTATTTTTAGAGACAGGGTCTTGCTCTGCTCTGACTCAGACTGATCTTGAGCCTGTGAGCTCAGGCATCCACCTGCCTCAACCTCCCAGAGTGTTGGGATTATAGGGATGAGCCACTGGGCCCAGCCTGCATGAGTGTTCTTGCAGTGTTGCAGTGTTCTTGCAAAGGGAGGGAACCTGTAGGCACCTTACTCTTCCAGGGAAGGATAAGCTCTGGAAAGAAGAGCTGCCCTTTGGTAGGGGTCCATTGTTTTCACCTACCTCCAGCCCCAGGGCTCTGACCCATAAGTGTGGCGTCCACATTACATTTCCCAGTTCTACCACTGACGTTCATGGTGACAAAAGATTTTCATGCTGCCACCTCACTTCTCCTTCACAGTCTGTTTTCTCAGAATGAGGGATTGATTAGGGAATGGAATTAGTTGCCCATATAGTTGACATTCAGGAACATCTCAGTGTAAGAGAGTGACTAACATCCACAAAGTTTTGAAATCCAGTCCAGGTGGTTACCACACCTTCAAGGCAAAGAGGTTGTCAAAGGAGCAAGTGTCTTGACTTATTCAAATTATCCCATACACTTCCACAGGCCCCTCTTGTCAGCTATGAAGTGTAGACACTAGATCAAGTTGGTGGGGAGCTGTTGTATCAGTTAATATTTGAAAAGCAGTTAGCACAGTGTTTGGAAAATTGCACTCAATTTGTGCATTTTGATATTCTAAACTTGGGAAGAAGGTAAAAGAAGGTAAATTGAGCTTAAGCCAGGTGGACCCAGTGGACACCACGCTTGCATAGTAGCCCTTTTGGGGTTGCCTGTGTCATTTGCAGTATAGCACTCCTCCAGCTTTGCAAAGGAAAGCTCTCTGGAATAATGGTGTCTCTGGTAATGTGCAATATTCCTGGAGTAATTAACTTGTTTACCAAATTACCTTGTTTGGCAATAAAATCAACACCTGATGATAATTTTGGCAATTTTATATTAAAACTTTCTAAATAATAACTAAAATGACAGAATGCTTTGAAATCTGTATCTTTCTTGGGCAGAATAGAGTGTGCTTCTGGCCTGGTGATACTCAAATTCTACAATGGTGTCTTTAGCAGAACCAAGCAGAAGACGTTGTGGGAGAATGACTACTCCAGGGGACTCTGGGACTGCAGGATGTGATGGTACCTGGCAAGGAGTCCAGGCCACACAGTCCCATGGTCACCTGGGAATGAGGAAGAAGGTCTGGAAGACCAAGCTGGGAGAGTGTTGATGGGCCCACTACAGGAGCAGACCATGGAACAGGACAGACAGAGGTGGATGCACCTTGGCTTCACTTCATCCTCAACCAACGACTTTCTCTGAGTAGCCTCAGCAAGTGTCCCCAGTCTCCTTTCCTGGCCCTGTAAACAGCTGCATGGAACTAAGCTTCAGGACTGGGTTTGTGGCATCCATAGCCCACTCTGGGTGTATAGCCATGCACACAGGTGCTGAACAGTAGGCAGGTCCATGCTGGCTCTCACCGTGCACGGGTAAGAGAGGACAAAGTGTGGCAAGCTGCCAGAAGCTCTCCTACCTTGTCGCCTTTATTCTGTCCTTGGATACCCTATAGGGAGGCCCCAGTGGACCTCAGAGACCAACTCGGCCCTGAACAAAATAGTAGAGTAGGCAGAGTGTGATACTCTGGAACATCTGCTTGTTTAAAGAGAACCTGCAGGGTGAGCAAGTAAAGTGGTAGCAGAAGGGAACAATTTGCTAGTGCTGGGATTGCAGGGGTAACTAGCTAATGCATGCCATATGTACACTGTGCAGGTGTACTGTTTTAAGCACTTGATCTTAAAACAGTAAGATCAAGTGACTGTTTTAAGCACTTGATCCTTGCAAGATCTTTATGAGGTAGGTACTATTATCATTTCCACCTGAAAATGATAAAATCAAGGCACTAAATTTAAGCATCTTGCTGACAATAAATAGCCAGTGTTGGGCAGAGCTGGCTTAGACTCAGTCTGGCTACACAGCATATGCATTTTACTAGTATGTTCTATTGCTTCTTTGAAATCAGTGGTAATGATATTTCATTACAAAGGGTCTCTCCTGGAGCATCCTAATGGTCATTTGATTCACTGCCCACTATGCCCCTGTGTAAGGCCTGTAGAGAGAAAGCTTGGATCTCATTTGGACCATGTAACACCAAGGGTGGACTGAGACTCATTGACCAGAGGCAAGATAAGGGACTCTGGTGCTGACCCTAAAGCTCACCACATTTTAGATGGTATATTGCTAGAGCAGAGGGTGGTCCCTCGGCTGGCAGGATCCACATCGGTAGTACATGGGTGGGACCATCAATCTGTGATTTAACAGGCTCTTCAGGTGATTCTTATGTACATTTAAGTTTGAAAACCACTGTTCTAGAACTATGTTTTCCAAATCAGCAGTCACTATCCACATGTGCCTATTTACATTAAATTTAAATAAAACTAAAAATTCAGCTCCTCAGTCATACTAGCCACGTGGCAAGTATTCAGGAACCACATGTGATTGGTGGAGACCAGTTGGACAGCACAGATATTGAATAGGTCCATCATCACAGAAAATTCTAATGTGTAGCCCTGCTCTAGAACCTTGCTACTCCAGAGAGTGGCCCCCATTGTCATCACTCAGAAGTTTATTGGAAATGAAGAACTCAGGCCCCACCCCAGAACTTCTGAATTCAAATGCGCATTGTTTTCAAGGTTCCCTCAGTTGATTCGTGTTGCACATTAAAGTCTGAGAGCCACTGCTCTAGAAGGCAAGTCCAAGTCAAGTTCAGTTTGCCATTGGTAAGTGCTGTTCGCCCCTTATACCTCCTTGTTCCTTGACAACTCGTTCCTGTCTGGCAAATTTCTGTCATTTGGGGCTTGGCTACAATTTCCTTGGCTACCAGATCATGATATTTTGTTTTACAACTGCTGTCTGTAGCCTCATGAGTTGTTTTCTCTTCTGATAGTGATCTTGGTCTTCTTCTTTTTCTCCAGAGTGGCTGTCACTGTCTGGCACCAACCACATAAATCAGGTGCCCTGGGTAAGACAAACTTTTTCATAGGCTTCATACACACAACCCTGAGGGCAGCAGGAACCGTCATCCGCTTGTTCTTGTCACAGGGCAGTGAGAGCCCGTTAAACATGTTGAGAAAGTACACGGCAGTCTGGCCTCCCTTGGTCCTGTGGGGCAGCATGCCTCACAGGCCTGGTCTGCCAAAAGATACAGCTAGAGGCCTAGAAATGGTAGAGGCATAGAGGAAGATTTGTATTCATCCATTTGTGGAGGAAAACCAGGTACTTTAACTTGTTACTTAGAAACTGCTAGAAGTATTGATGCCCTCACAGCACATGACCACCACCTCCTGGCCCCATCAATACCTGTGTGGCCATCATGGCTACCAGGCAGCCCAAGAGATGGCTTTGGTCATCAAGCACCAGGACCTGTCCCTTTGCCTTTGGCAGTTGCCTGGGTAGATCATGATATTTTAGAGCTCAAAGTCAAGTCAGGCTTCCACCCACACCCATCTGTTCATTTGAATGATATGAACAAGGCCCTTCTCCTGGCCACAAATTGTGCTCTAGATGCTCTGCACATTCTTTTTTTTTTTTTTTTTTTTTATAGATAAAAATATGCACCATAGATGTGGCCCAACCCATCACCCTCCCTCTACCCAAACCTCCCCCCTCCCTTCCCCTTCCTTGGTCCTTTCCTCCTAGTCTTGTGGTATAGTTGGGTTATAGCCTTCATGTGAAAGCT
>CAUYPK010056743.1:0-11591 GCA_963574355.1 Loris lydekkerianus | reverse complement strand
AGGCAAAGCACTGCAAAGGGAGGACACTATTGTCCACTCTGAGTCCCCTTGGAAGCAAACCTGATTTGCATAGAGGTTGGTGTCAATCCTCAACTCGTCCACTATGGGACCACACCATTAAATGGCTCTGCCTCTCCTCCCCAAAAGACACCAAGAGCCATCTAGAATGTGGGAAGATCAAGTCCCGCAGGAGGAATCAGGTCAATATTTCCCCCCATAGGTCAATGCCCGCTCATTTATAAATGAGACGTGCAGTCCACTTTCCCACCTAAGCCGCCTCACTCAAAAAATGTAAAAAGGGAGGTGATGCCGGGAGCCAAAGCTTAAGAAAGAGTTCACTCTGGAAAAATACTACAATAAATCAATTACAACCAGACAGACAAGAAAAACATTCTGACCATTCAGGAACTAAGGTAACCTCACCTGCTACTGGGAATTCCCCATCCTCTCATACACCTGAGCACACTTCCCCCCTCAGCTTGTGTTTATATAGCTGTTAAAAAATAAAGTTTTTCAGGGCTTGATCAGAATCCTGTCTTGCTCTCATTTCCTTGTGTCTCTTGTCTCTTTCACTTTCTCACCACCCCTACCCTAGTTCCCTGTTCAACTAGCCCCATGGGCTGGGGCAGTTAAAATTTCTATGAGTATTGCTAACTTAACTTCAAACAGAGCAGAAATCAGTTATGTGGAACTGGGCTAGTTTCTTATGGCTTTTTGTTTGAAATATTGTTGATTCTGTCTATGTTCTGTTTTCCGGAAGTCAAGAAAACTATTTTCTGTCTTTTGAGCTATTTGTAGCTTTTCAAGAAATGTGTGTACTTATGAGTAGAATTTTAAACATGTATTTTTTTCTCTCTCCTTGATTTCTCTGGAATTTGAAAGCCATTTGTAAGTATTCTTAATTTCTGACAATACAGTTATTTGCATAAGTTCAATAAGAATCTGTTTTGTTCTATAGGACATGATGAAGGCACTGGTTATTTTACCAAGGCTTTTGCTGGAATAGCATTTCCAGAGGTGTCCAGACTGCATTAAGGAATTCAGGTTGACTTTATAAGGCCAATAAAAAAACCCTTTGGAAAACTGGCCAGATACCCATGAGTAACATTTCCTGAACTGTGGTAAGTAAGGAAGGTCGCTTGCTGACAGGTACAGGAATTGAAATGTGCTTGGAGACCTCAAGAGAAGAGAAATTTATCCAATGCATACAGGTATCTAAGGGAATAGATGACACTTGGGCTCTGAAAGGCTTTCAAGAAAGTCCAGCCTAAGATTTCTCATAAAAATTTACAGCAAAGCCAATTTTAAAGGAAAGAAGAGCCTAGATGGCCAATAATTATTTTTACTACACTCTATGCAAATAATCAGACCCAGTATACTGAAGGTACAGTTTATTTTGGCAACTAAGTTCTGTTATAATTTGTCTTTAGTAAAGAGAGAAATAGGAGAGAGAAAAATTATTAAAAAAAAAGAGGCTGTTGCTCACCTGTATTAGATCCCAGCCTTGTCTATACTGTCAAGTCATATAATTAGACATAACTGTTTTACTAAATTGATCTGTTAAATGGGACTAAGAGTATAAAATTATATACAAAGAGTATAGAATTATATACAGTAGTAGTGTTTACTCTGAAGCCTTAAGACTCAACAAAGTTTGCCTGTTGGCTACACTGGAAAAATCTGTGCAATATTAAATGTTATCTACTGTGTCTATATAGATACATCAGGAAAAATTAAAACCTAAAATGAGAATTTCCCACTAAATGGTGTAACTATAACACTACATCCTACTGTGCCTAATCCGTATACTCTGCTGAGTCTGCTACCAGGAGAAGCCAGGTAGCCCACTTGTCTGGACTTAAAAGATTCATTTTTCAGTATAAGGCTTGCTCCAGGAAGCCAAAGGCTGTTTTCTTTCCAGTGGGAGAGACCAGACACGAAAAATGCAATCCAGTACACATGGACCAGGTTGCCACAGAGGTTCAAAGCACCCACAATTTTTGGAGAAGTGCTAGCTCATGACCTCCAGAAATTCCCAACTGAGGAATTAGAATGTGTGCTGCCCCAATTGTCAATGATCTTTTTTTAGGGCACCCTACCCAAGAGGGCTAAGCTCGAGGCATGTATTGTCTTTTATGACATCTATAATGTATCCAAACAGAAGACCCAGATTTGCCAATGGCAAGTATGTTATCTAGGATTTACTATCTAAGTATCTAGGAATGAAAGGGAGGCAGGTCATTAATCGCCTCCCCACCCCCATGAGCCAAAAGCAGTTTCAGGAATTTTTAGGCCCATTCAGCTTCTGTCACCTTTGGATTCCCAACTTTTCCATCTTGACTATCTTGGCTAAGCCCTTTTATGAGGCAAGTAATGGAGAGGAAGAAGTGCCCTTAGAATGTGGAGGAGAACAGGAACATTCCTTTTCCCAGCTAAAGATGAGGCTGATAAATGCACCTGAATTGGGGCTACCAGACTTGGCCAAGCCCTTCACTCTGTATATCTCAGAAAGAGGAAAGATGTCTGTAGGTGTACTACCCTGGCTGGTTGGGTCCTGGCCAAGACCTGTAGCTTATCTAAGCAGTTGGATGGAGTGGGAAAAGGATGGCCACCATGTTTATGATCTCTAGTCCCTATGGCTCTCCTTGTGCAAGGAACTGATAAGCTGACTCTAGGGAAGAATCTCAGAGTAAAAGTACCCCATTCTGTGGTCAATTTAATGGAAACTAAGGAACATTTTTTGCTCTCTAGTATAAGAACTCCCTGAACCAAGCCATACTTCTTCTAGTAAGTGGAAGAGAGACTAAGCATAACTGTGCAGAAGTTATAGATAATGTGTATTCTAGCAGACCTGACTTGCATGACCAGACTTGGACAAATGAAAACTGGGACTTGTATGTAGACTGAAACAGTTACATAATGGCACAAAATGAGCAGTGGGCTGGGTATGCAGTGATTACCTTAACTAAGACTGGAGAGGCTAAGTCCCTATCCTAAGGAACATTGGCTCAAAAGGCTGAGTCAATTGCCTTGACTCGAGGCATAGAACTAGATCAAGGAAAATGTGTGAATATCTGCATAGACACCAAGTGTGCTCTTCTGAATCTCCTTGCACACAGGACATTGTACAAGAAGGGACTATTAAATTCTGGGGAAAAGGTCATTAAGTATCAGGACATTGTACAAGAAGGGACTATTAAATTCTGGGGAAAAGGTCATTAAGTATCAGCAGGAGATACTTCAGTTACTAGAGAAAGTATGGAAACCTCAGAAGGTGGCAGTGATACACTGTCATGGACATCAAGGAGATGCTTCCACTATCACTAAAGGGAACACTAGGGTTGGTACTGATGCAAAAAGGGCTGCATTCAAACTGATTTGCTCCCCTTATCCCATGGGTTCTGGAGTTGTCACCTATCTACTCCCAGGAAGAAAAGAAACAGTTGGCAGCATAGAGGGGCCAGGAAATGGAGGGAGAATAGATAAAGATACCAGATAGACGAGTAGCAGTCCCCCAGGTTCCAGGAGCCAATGTGGTGACAGAGTATTTGATGAATTTGCTGGGCCAGTAGCTCTATATCTCCCACCTGGCAGTCCTAGCCAAAACCGTCAGTCAATGGTGTGTCACCTCCAGCCAGTTCAACGTATGCCAAGGACTGACCTAACCCCCAGGAATCCAGTCATATAGAGCAATGCCCTTCAAGGACTTTCAGGTAGACTTTAATGAAATGCCCATGTTTGGAGGGAACAAGTACTTTCTGGTGATGGTCTATCAGACTTGAAATAGGTAAAAGCCTTCCCCACCGGGATAAAAATGACTCCTGAAGTAGTCTCTATTTCCAGAGAAATAGTCCCATGGTTTAGGTTGCCACTCTGTTTTAAATTTGGCAATGGGCTAGCCTTCATAACAGAGCTAGTGCAAATAATAAGCTAAATCTTTGAATAACTTATAGTCTTTAAAGTTTGGACAGGGCAAAGTGCATAAACAGGACTATAAGAACAGAAATTGGTAAACTCTTCCAGGAAGCAAAGCTTAATTGGATATAGGCCTTGCCACTGGTGTTGTTCAAAGAGGCCTCAATCAATCCTCTGCAATTTAGTAGGCACTCCCAAAAGAACTAGGAAAGACTAAACTGAATGGACAAAAACCCTAGAAATATTAGCAAGGAAAATCTCCACTGGGGGTAATTAACCATGTTCTGTTTAGTCTTTTGTGTTTGTACATCCTTTCTCTCTGGAGGATCAAGGGGATCAAGCCTAGGTCCAGAATAAGAAATTTGTATCCCTGAAACCAAGGTAGAAAGAACTTTACACCATCATCCTGACCACATGCACAGCAGGGAAGGTGAAAGAAATCCTCACCTAGAGTCATCACAGCTGGCTGAATAGGGCTTCCCTGCTTCTTGGAGAGTAAAGGTAACTTTTAATACAGTCAACATGACCTGCTCCAGCCACATACTGGGAGCTGGCTGGTCAATGCAGGACTGAAGCCTGAGGAAACTCCTCAAGGGACTTGTCTTGATTGGACTTTGAACTTTGGGAAAGGAGGGGGGAAAATGTACACAAGGAAAAGTAAAAACTCGTATGTATATTAGCCCACCACCACAGTACTATTAAGTCCTGAGAATCCAAGAAGAGTCACAGTCCCTAAAACCTCAGTGCTAAAAAGTAATTAATATCAGCACCTGCAGAAACAAGCTGATATTGAGATCCCAAATTAAAATATATTGGAGACTCAAAGTGGGGGGGATGAGAGAGGATACCTGAGAAGGGTGAGGTCTAGGAGAACAGGTCTTCTCAAGGAGACCACAAGGATGCACCTGCAGGGTCCTCTCCATGGTTACTCAGCTCTTTGGAATTTGTAAACTTAACTTCCTGGAACTCAGGAATTTCCAAGTTCTGTGAAATCCTGTAATTCTGTATGGGCTGGAATAGGATCTCCTGCTTGATTCAAACTGGCCAATGAAAAGGGTACCTGTGGTGTGGAACTTTTTGACTGTCAATAAAAAGGGAAAGACCAATCCAGTCAAGGAGCATGGTCATTTGCAATTCTTCTATTCCATCAGCTCCTGGCTGGTGAATAAAGCCCTTTCTCTTATAAACGTGGTGTTTGGGTGTTCTTTCTCTCCATTGGGCCTCATCTTCCTGCAACACCCTGACCTCAAACCTAAATGCCTCAATGTAATACTGCTTGGCCTATGTACAAACTTGGCAATGGTTCACATTGGCTTAAACATGCCATATTTGATATCTAAATTCTGACTGATCTCAAAAATTACTGTCACAAATTAGCCAAATGGTCAGAGATTCCTTACATTCATGCTTTTCTCCCACTCTGAAATATTCCTTCCCTGTTTTCATCCTGTGAGTCCTCTCAAATTCTCCTTCTGTGAATATCTCCAAATCTTTCTCGACCCATCTGACTCTCCCTTGTCTTCTTTCGATCAGGCGGATAACACCCCCCCCCTTGACTTCCTCCCTATTGGCAAATTTCCACCCCTTCCCTCACCTCTCCACCTTCCACAGTTACCCCCTTCTCCAATTCCCCAACATTTGGTAAAGAAGAAAGAAAATGTGGTCCCTACTCTCTGCCAACAAACTTCCTCTCCCACTTCCATACCCTTCTCCAATTCCCCAATGTATGATAAAAGAAAAAAGGAATGGTGGATCGGGGATGGAAAAAACATCTCAGATCCAGTTTCCCCACTCCATACTAGGTCTGCCCACACCTTTAGATCTCCCACCTCCAAGATACCTCAACCCATATACCCCCTTCAATAGGTGGTGGGAATGGAGGGCATTGGCAGGGTTCATGTCCCATTTTCTCTATCAGACCTCTCCCACATAAATCAAAGATTAGGCTCATTCTCTATGGTTCCCACAAAATAATCTCAAAAATGTAGATATCTAACTCAATTGTATGATTTAACTTGGCATGGTTTATTGTTATCCTCAGCTCCACTCTAACTTCGGAGGAAAGAGAGCAAGTCTGGACTCAAGCTCAAATTTATACTGAAGAACTACACAGAACAGATCAAAATCTGCCAGAAGGTACTAGGGCTGTTTGCCAGGAGGACTCCACAATTGGAATTACCAAACTGATGCTGCTAGGATCTGCCTCTGTAATCACATGGTACAGTATCTCTTAGAGGGACTTAAAAAAGCAGCACATAAGGCTATCAATTATGATGAGTTAAGAGAAATTACCCTAAAATAGGATGAAAATCCTGCCCAGTTTTTAGCTCTTCTTAGCGAAGCTATCCAGCAACAATGCTACCCTACCCCCGGAGAGGTATGAAGGAAGACTCATTTTTAACATGCACTTATTTTATCTCTGAGTCTATACCTGACATCTGGAAAAAATTCCCAAAATTCCCCCAGGTCACCAAAAACCCTCAGCAAGATCTTATTAACCTGGCTTTTACAGTTTTTAATAATCATTAGAATGCCCTTAAAAGGGATTGGCTCTCAAAATTCCAGTTATTGGCTTTTGCCATTAGAAAAAACTGGGCATCTTCTAAAATTTCCACAGGGTACTCTGAAAAACCAAGATTTTCCTCAAGAACATAATAATATATATATAATATATTATTTATATTTTTATTATATATAAAAATATATATATATTTATTAAATCATAGCTGTGTACATTAATGCAATCATGGGGGACAATGTGCTGGTTTTATATACAATTTGAAATATTTTCATCAAACTAGTTAACATAGACTTCATGGCATTTTCTTATTATTGTATTAAGGCATTTATATTCTAAATTTAGTAAATTTTACATGTGCCATTGTAAGATGCGCTATAGGTGTCAATCAATTACTCTCCCTCTATCCATCCTTCCCCCTTCCCTCCCCTACCTCTCTCCTTTCCCCATATTCTTGGGCTATAATTGGGTTATAGCTTTCACAAGAAAGCTATAACTTGGTTTCATAGTAGGGCTGGGTACACTGGATACTTTTTCTTCTACTCTCGAGATACTTTGCTAAGAAAAATATGCTCCAGCTCCACTCATGTAAACATGAAAGAGGTGAAGTCTCCATCTTTCTTTAAGGCTGCATAAGGTTCCATGGTGTATTTGTACCAAAATTTATTAATTCATTCGTGGGTTGATGGGCACTTGGGCTTTTTCCATGACTTAGCAATTATGAATTGGGCTACAATAAACATTCTAGTACAATTATCTATCTTTGTTATAATATGATTTTTGGTATTATGGATATATACCTAGTAGAGGAATTGCAGGATTGAATGGCAGGTCTATTTTTAGATTTCTAAGTGTTCTCCAAACATCTTTCCGAAAGGAACGTATTAGTTTGCATTCCCACCAGCAGTGCAGAAGTGTTCCCTTTTCTCCACATCCACGTCAACATCTCTGGTTTGAGAATTTTGTGATGTGGGCTAATCTTACTGGAGTTAGATGATATCACAAAATAGCTCTGATTTGCATTTCTCTGATGATTAAAGATGATGATCATTTTTTCATATGTTTGTAGGCTGTGTGCCTGTCTTCTTCAGACAAGTTTCTCTTCAAGTCCCTTGCCCACCCTAAGTAGGGATCACTTGCTCTTTTCTTGCTAATACTTTTGAGTTCTCTGTGAATTCTGATTATTAAACCTTTGTCAGAGATATAACCTACAAATATCTTTTCCCATTCTGAGGGCTGTCTGCTTGCTTTACTTACTGTGTTCTTGGCTGTGCAGAAGCTTTTCAGTTTGATCAGGACTCGGTAGTGTATTTTGGTGTTTTTTCAATTGTCCAGGTGTCCTCCTCATAAAATATTCACCCAGGCCCATTTTTTCAGGAGTTTTTCCTGTACTTTCTTCTAGTATTTTTATCGTTTCATGTCTTAAGTTTAAATCTTTAATCCAGTGACAGTCTATCTTAGTTCTTGATGAAAGATGTGGGACCAGTTTCAGTCTTCTACAGGTCACCACCAGTTAACCCAGCACCATTTATTAAATAGGGATTCTTTTTCCCAATGAATGTTTTTGATAGGTTTATAAAAGATCACATGATGATAAGTATCTGGGTTCATCTCTTGATTCTCTATCCTGTTCCGTATATCTACCTGTCTGTTTTTGTTCCAGTACCATGTTATTTTGATCATTATTCATTTATTTATAGTATATTCTGAGGTCTGGTAGCATGATTTCTCCTGCTTTGTTTTTATTTCTGAGTAATATCTTGGCTAATTGAGCTTTTTGTATGATGTCATATAAAATGAAGTATTTATTTTGAGATCTTTAAAGTATAACAGTGGAGCTTTAATAGGGATTGAATTAAATTTGTATATTGGTTTGGGTAATATGGACATTTTGGCAATGTTGACTGTTCCCAGTCATGAGCATAGTATGTTTCTTCATTTGTTAACATCTTCAGCTATTTCCTTTCTCAGAGTTTCATAGTTCTCTTTATAGAGATCTTTCATGTCCTTTGTTAAGTAAACTCCCAAATATTTCATCCTCTTGCGCACTGTTATGAATGGAATAGAGCTCTTGACTATTTTTTCAGCATGAATATTGTTTGTATGTATAAAGGCTAAATATTTATGAGTGTTGATTTTGTAAACTGAGATGGTGCTGTATTCCTGGATCACTTCTAAGAGTTTTGTAGTAGAATCTCGTGTGTTATTGAGATATACAATCATATCATGTGCAAAGAGTGAAAGTTTGATCTCTTCTGACCTTCTTTGGATACACTTGATCGCTTTTTCTTGCACAATTTTGATAGCTAAGACTTCCATTACAGTGTTAAAATGCAGTGGAGACAATGGGCAACTTTGCCCGGTTCTTTATCTGATTGGAAATGATTTCAATTTAACTCCATTTCATATGATACTGGCTATAGGTTTGTCATAGATTACCTCTTTCAGTTTAAGAAATGTCCCTTCTATACCCATTTTCTTAAGTGTTATGATCATGAAATGATGCTAGATATTATCAAAAGCTTCATCAATTATTATCTTCATCAATTGAGAGAATCATATGATCTTTGTTTTTTAATTTGTTAAATGTGACGACTTATATTTATAGGTTTACATATATTGAATCAGCCTTGAGACCCTGGAATAAAACCCACTTGGTCATGGTGTATAATTTGTTTGATGTGTTGCTGGATTCTGTTTGCTAGGATCTTATTGAATATTTGTGCATCAATATTTGTTAGTGACATTGGTGTATAATTTTCTTTTCTTGTTGGGTCTTTTCCTGGTTTGGGGGATCAAGGTTATTTTTGCTTCATAAAATGTGCTGGATAATATTCCTTCTTTTTCTATATTTTGAAAAAGGTGAAGTAATATAGGTTCTAGTTCCTCTTTAAAGGTTTGGTAGAATTCTGATGTGAAGCCTTGTGGTCATGAGCTTTTCTTTTTAGAAAAATGTTGTATAGTTGATACTATTTCAGAACTTGATATAAGCCTATTCAACATTTCCACTTCATTCTGGCTAAGTGTAGGATGGTGGTATACTTCCAAGTATTGGTCTATTTCCCACAGATTTTCGTATTTCTGAGAATAGAGTTTCTTGTAATATTCATTAGGGATTTTTTGAATTTCTGAGGAGTCTGTTGTCATTTAATCTTTAAAATTTCTGATTAATGTAATTAGATATTTTAGTCTTTTTTTCCTGGATAGGTGATCCAAAGGTTTATCTATTATATTGACCTTTTCAAAAACCCAACTTTTTGACTATTCATCTATTGTATAATCCTTTTGTTTTCAATTTCATTTAATTTTCCTCTAATTGTGGTTATTTCTTTTATTTTTATGGGTCTGGGGTTGGAATATTCTTCCTTTTCCAGTTGCTTGGGATGTCCCGTTATGTTGTTAACTTCCTCTCTTTTCGTTCTCCCGAGGAAAGAGTGCAGGGCTATAAATTTCCCTGTTGGAATGCCTTTGCAGTATCCCAGAGGTTCTGATAATTTTTGTCTTCATTTTCGTTTTGTTCCAAAATTTGGTAATTTCCTTCTTAATCTCATCTATGACCCAGTTATTATTAAACATAAGTTTATTTAGTTTCCATGTTTTTGTATGAGTATGCAGATTCCTGTTGTTATTGAGTTCACCTCTTATCCATGATGGTACAAGAAGAAGAAATAATTTCTATTTTTTTAAGTTTTCTGAGGTTAGACTTGTGACCTAAGATGTGATCAATTTTGGGGTATGTTCCATGGGCTGACGAGAAAAATGGCTGATGAGAAGAATGTGTATTCAGCTTTGTTAGAATGAAATGCTCTGTAGATGTCTGTTAAATATAGTAATTGCATGTTTAAATTTAAGTCTACAATTTGTATACTTAATTTCTTTTTGGAGGATCTATACAACACTGCCAAAGGAGTGTTAAAATCTCTGACTATTATGCTGCTGTAGGAAATGAAGTTGCTCATGTCTGTTAAAGTCTCTTTTATAAATTGAGACACATATGGTTGGGTGCACAAATGTTAATAATTAAAATATCATCATGTTGAGTGTTACCCTTAACAAATATTAAGTGACCATTCTTATCTTTCCTTATTTTTGCTGGTTTCAAGCCTATTGTATCTCCAAGTAAAATTGCAACACTTGCTGTTTTTTTTTTTAATTTTTTTTATTGTTAAATCATAGCTGTGTACATTTGCGTGAAATATAGATGACCATCCCTTCACCCGTGACTATATTTATCTTTTAAGGTAAGATGAGATTCCTGTATGTAGCATATATCTGGTCTGAATTTTTCTTTTCAATTAGTCAACCTGTGCCTTTTTAGAGGGCAATTTAAGCCTTTCACATTAATTCAGAGTATTGGTAAGTCTGGTAGAATTTGGGGTATTGAAATTTTCAAAAGTCCAGTGGACATTTTTAATCCTTTCACTACTGTGGGTGTTCAAATTGTATCAAAAGTTTCTGAGTGAGTTTACTTTTGTGGTGGAAGATTGTGCTGATTGGGGGATAGGTCTAAGAATATTCTAGAGAGCTGGTTTAGTTATAGAATATTTTATTTATTTATTTATTTATTTATTTATTTATTTATTTATTTATTTTGAGAGAAAGCCTCAAGCTGTTGCTCTGGGTAGAGTGTCATGGTATCGCATCATATAGCAACCTCCAACTCGCGGGCTCAAGCGAATCCCCTGCCTCTTTCTCCCAAGTAGCTGGGACTACAAGCACATGCCACAATGCCTGGCTTTTTTTGGTTGCACTGGTCATTGTTGTTTGGCAGGCCAGGGCTGGATTCAAACCCACCAGCTCAAGTGTATGTGGCTGGTGCTTTAGCCACTTGAGTCACAGGCACCGAGCCTAGTTATGGCAAATTTCTTCAACATGTGAATGTCATTAAAGTATTTAATTTCTTCCTCATGAAAAATGAAACTCAGTTCCACTGGATACAGGATCCTAGGTTGAAAGTTATTTTGTTTTAGGAGATTAAAAGTCAATGACTACCCTCTTCTAGCGTGAAAGGTTTCAGTAGAGAGATCTGCAGTCACTATAATGTTTTTTCCCTTGTCGGTTATGGTTTTCTTACATCTGGCTGACTGCAGAATTTTATCCTTCATTTTAACTTTGACAAAGTTAATTATAATGTGCCTAGGAGATGTCTTATTCAGGT
>CAUYPK010056742.1:0-17146 GCA_963574355.1 Loris lydekkerianus | reverse complement strand
TTTCTTTTATTTATTTATTTGTTTATTTATTATTAAATCATAGCTGTGTGCATTAATGCAATCATGGGGCATACACTGGTTTTATAGACCATTTGACACATTTTCATCACACTGACATAGCCTTCCTGGCATTTTCTTAGTAAAGGAAGCAATTTAAAACTTAAAAATAAATTTTTCTTAGTTTTTATAATTATCATTTAACAGTCTTTATATCTAAATTATAACAAGATATTTTGAGAAAAATATCAAACACATTTTCAAAATATTATGAGCATTTGATAGATTATCCTAAGAAGCATGCATCATCTGTATTTTTAAAGGTTAATCGTGGCTTTTATATGCAACATAGATATGCTCATTAGAATAAAATATTAATATTTCATTTTTCTCAGTTAAAAAGTTATCACTTAATTATTTAAATTTATGAATTTAATTTAATATATATTTCTCTATATTATTTTATTATGGAGTTGTTTTACTCTTGCAGATTTAAGATTAACAACCTATGCATTAGAGTGGGAGTTATTTGTCTTCAAGGATTCCTATATATGGCCCATTAAATGCAGTAAAAAAATATTTTGCAAGCATTTTCAAATATAAACATCAAGTTTGAAGAAAAATGTGCTTTCAACCATTTCTATCACTTTGTTTATGATATCAACAGCATTTGGACTAAAGCAAATTCTGTTTTACTGAATGCTTTATTTTCTGAGTGTCCAACTTTTACTGATAATAAAAACCAAATTCATTTCTAAAAAGGACATTAAAAATAAAATGAAGTTAGGATATATTTCATATCATTATTTTTAAAAGACATTAATTAACTCTCAAAAGTGGTTTCAAGTAGATTTGCTTCATGTCCCCCCCACCCCTGGTTTAGATGCTTCACTTTATATAACTGTATATGTTTTTGTTTTTCTTTTACACACTTATGTATAGTATAAACAGTAGTAGCTTATATTAAATGCAAGTTTTATGCTCTTCTTTAACGCTTTACTGCTAAAATGTGAGAATTTATTTTTCTGTTCAATTTCTTAACATTTTCAAATAGTTTCAAATTGTCCCATGTAATAAAGCCATATTTTCTAAAGTGATTCAACAAGTGGATAAGTAATTGATAGGGAAGATTGTAGAAAAAATATCATAATTTTTCAGTCTCTACCAGAATAGTTCATTTAGAACATAAATGTGCCCTTCATTTTAAAAATACAGCAACAACAGCAACAATATAAACAAACTCAACCATTATTAAGTCCCAGTCCTACTTTTGATCATGACTATTTATCTACTTCCCTTAAAAGCAATAAAAGTGATATATGGAGCTTCTGTCTCACTTATAATTTATCCTCAGTTCCAGTCAAAGTACATCTCTTAGAGATTATTATACAAAAGGAGTTCAGGCTGTACTGAGTAATGGTAGCACCATTGCTCCCCAGCCTGGGCCAAAGAATAAGACTTTTTCCCTATAAAAAGAACAACCCCCCAAAAAAAATTTTTCATAAAAATAAAACATACTTTGGAAACAGTAAGACAGACTCCAGAATTAGTTTATTTAGAATGTAAATGGAGCTAACAGGAAATTGGTATGATAGGACTTTCCAGTCCTCTCTCCTCCCTGCAGAAACATCAGTTTGAACAGCTATCCATGTCTGGATCTAACTTCATAAGAGTTAAGGAAACCAAGTGCTAGATTATAACACCTAGGTTTAGCAGAGAAGTAAAGACACATTGAAAACCATGGAAAGACAATTTTATATTACCTGCATTACCCTTCTTCCAACCTGAGGCAGCACAGCCCAGAGACAAATATTATCTGCATGGCAGAAAGAGAAGGAAGTCAACCTTGAAACTTGCCTCAGAACCCAACACTGGGCCTGCCCAGTAAAACCCTGCATGGGTATGTCCCCCTATACCAGCTTCTAGGCTACTAACTGCAGATTAAGTCTCTAGGCCTGCCCCTACAACAGGCCAGACCCCAAATTCCACCACTCCAGGCTGCCAGTTTGACCAAAGGCTTTAGAATATCCCTCATGAATACAGGCTTCAGGTCAACTCTCATGGGTTCAGAATTAGGCCCACCTCTGTGCAGTCACTAAATAAATTTATCTGTTGGAATCCAGGCTGCAGGCTCAATCCTATGGACTTAGATTCTAGGCCTACCCATCTGCCTACCCAGGCACTAATCTATCTAGTCTACCCAAGCACTCAGCAAGCCTGACCATGGACTATGAAAGACAGCAGCCTGCTTAGAATCTTGAGGTAAATGATATTAGGCAAAGTCAGACTGCAAAGATTAGAATAACTCCCTACTCCTGCCAATGTTCAGACACCAATGCATGGCCACAAGGATCAAAAACAGTCAAGGAAATATGATTCCACCAAAATAATAAAATAAATCACCAGTATTTGACCTTAAGGAAAATGAGACTTATAATACACCTGACAAAGAATTCAAATTAATACTTTCGAGGAAGCTCAGCAAGCTTCCAGAAAATACAGAGAAAGAATTGAATAAAAAAAAAAAAAAAAATCAGGAAGCAATGGACAACCAAATGAGAAATTTAACAGAAATTAAAATTAAAAAAAAAAAAAGAAAAAAATTCTGGAGACTGAAAGTACAAGGAATAAAATAAAATTCAATGGAGAATATCATAATAGCCGTCTTCATCAGAAAAAACAACCTGTGACAGGTTATTTGAAAATATATAGGCAGAGGAGAGATTGGATAAGAGAATAAAAAGAATAAAGAAAAGTTTTGAGATTTGTGGAAAAATATCAAAAGACCAATATTTGAGTCAAAGAAGTTTGAGAGAAGGGAGATAAAGAAAAGGGTAAAAACTTATTTAAAGAATTAATAGAAAACTTTCCAAATATGGGGAAAGATATTATCCAGGTACAAGAATGCCCAAAGGTATCCAATTAGATTGAATCCAAACAAGACCACACTAAAATGATACGATCAAATGATATTATCAAAAATAAAAGAAAGGGGAATTTTGAAACCAGCAAGAGAAAAGAACCAACTAACACACTTGCACAACAGCAAGTGTCACAAAAGCTCATAGATTTTTCAGCAGAAATCCTACAGGCAAAGAGAAAGTGGGATGATATATGCAAAATACTAAAGGAGAGGAACAAACTGCCAACTAATAACAAGATCTTAAGCTGTCATTAAGAAATAAAGGAGAGATAAAATTAAAAAAAAACACTTTCTTGAAGAGGCAAAAACCAAGGGCATTCTTACCACCAGATATGTGTTACAAAAAAATGCTAAAGGAAGTCCTTGAAGATGAATGAAAAGGACACTAATGTATAACATAACATGAAACTGTATAGAAATATAAAACTTAATGGTCAAAGAACTGTGACTATACTAACTAAAGTAATAAATACTACACTGACGCAGTAATAATGTAATGTAAGTCATTTATATGTGTAGTATACAAGTTAACAGACAAAACTATTAATACTATAAAAGTTACAACAATGTATTAATGAATATGATGTGACAAGATCTAAATAGTGACATCAATAATAAAAAAAGTATGGGAATAGATTAAAAGTGCAAACTTTGTGGATGTGATCATTATTAAATTGGTATATGCTTAAAATGACCTATTATAACTGCTTCATATAAATCTCATTGTAAATATAAAACAAAATTCTATAGTAAATACATGAAAAATAAGAAATCAAAGCATATTAGTAAAATAAATAACTTAGAAAGAGAGGCAGTAAGAGAGAAAGGAACAAAAAACTCTCTAAAACATACAGAAAATAATTACCAAATGGCAGTAGTTGTATATATATCATTATATACCATTGATGCAAGTGGATTATATCCTTCATAATAAAACAAGAGCCAGGCATGTGCTCTCCATGAGACTCTCTTTACCTTTAAGGACACAAATAGATTGGAAATGAAAGGATGGAAAAAAATATTCCAAGCAAGTGGAAATCAAAAGAGAGTAAGGGTAACCATATTTATATCACATAAAGTAGTATTTAAATCAAAAACTAAAACAAGACAAATAACTTTATTATATAATAATAGATCAATTCATCAAGAGGATAAAATATAATACACATAATACATCTGTCTATCTCTATATAGACATACACACAAAGATGGGATACAAATATATAAAGCAAATAGTAATAGATATAAAGGGAAAAATAGGCAGTAATGCATTAATTGGAGGGGACTTAAATATTCCACTTTCAACAATGGACAGATTATCCAAAGAAAAAATTAACAAGGGAACTTTTGACTTCAGCTATATTTTAAACTAAATGGAATTGATAGACATAGAAAACATTACATCCAATAAAAGTACAATAAACATTCTTCTCAAGCACACATGGAACAATCTCCAGGACAGATAATATGTAGGCTGCAAAACAAGTCTTAACAAATTTAACATTTAAATGATTATCAAGTACCTTTTCAGAACACAAAGGTCTGAAACTTGAAATCAATAACTAAAATGGATTAAAGACTTCATCATAAGACCTAAAACTGTAAAAATACTAGAAGAAAATATAAAGGAATAGTTTCATGACATTTATCTGGGCAATGAAGTTTTAGATATGGCCCAAAAGCAGAGACAACAAAAGCAAAAATAGACAAATGGAATTGCAGCAAACTGAAAGTATACAATAAAGGAAACAATCAAAAAAGGTAAGAGACAATCTATGGAATGAGAGAAAATATTTACAAATTATATATCTCATAGGGAGTTTATATACAAAGTATATAAGATATTCAAACAATTCTGTAGCACAAAAAACAAAAATATAGAATATAAGCAAAAGACTGGAATAGACATTTCTTTTTAAAAAAATGGCCAAGAGGTATTTTTTTATTATCATTATTATTATTGTTGTTGGGGATTCATTGAGGGTACAAAGAACCAAGTGGCATTGATTACATTTGTTAGGTAAAGTCCCTATTATAATTGTGTCCTGCTCCCAATAGTTGTGTCACACACCATGACCCCCCCTTATCCTATCCCCCCTACTGTATATATACTAGGTTATTAATTGTCCACATATCAGAATTAAGTACATAGAATTCTTGTTTCTCCATTCTCAGTAAAGCTTTACAAGAATAGGTCTTGTAATGCTTTACTGAGAATAATGTGTTCCACTTCCATTGAGGTTAATACAAAAGATTCATCTTTTTTAATGGCTGAATGGTATTCCGTTGTATACATATACCACAGCTTGTTAATCTATTTCTGGGTTGGTAGGCATTTAGGCTGTTTCCACATTTTGGCAATTGTAAATTTAGCTGCAATGAGCAGTCTAGTGAAAGTGTCCTTATGAGAGAAGGATTTTTTTTTTTTTTTCTTCTGTGTAGATACCTAGTAAGGGGATTGCAGAATCAAATGGGAAGTCTAGTTTGAGTTCTTTGAATGTTTTCCATACTTCTTTCCAAATAGGTTGTATTAGTTTGCATTCCCACCAGCAGTGTAAAAGTGTTCGCTTCTCTCCCCATCCATGCCAGCATCTATAGTTTTGAGATTTTGTTATGTGGGCCATTCTCATTGGGGTTAGATGGCATCTCAGAGTGGTTTTGATTTGCATTTCTCTAATAATTAGGGATGATGAGCATTTTTTCATATGTTGTTTAGCATTCATCTGTCTTCTTTAGAGAAGATTGTATTCATCTCTCTTGCCCATTGATTGAAGGGATTTTCGCTTTTCATGTTAATTAATTTGAGTTTTCTGTAGATCCTTGTTATCAAGCTTTTCAAGTAAATAAGCAAATTTACTTTCCTATGGTTTAGATTGTCTATTTGCTTTGGTTGTTGTTTCCTTAGCTGTACAGAAGCTTTTCAGTCTAATTAAGTCCCAGTGGGTAATTTTTGTTTTTGTTGAAATTGCCATGGAAGTCTTCTTCATAAAGTCTTTCCCCAGGCCAATATCTTCAAGTGATTTTCCCATGCTTTCTTGAGGATTTTTATCACTTCATGCCTTCACTTTAGGTCTTTTATTCATCTTGAATCAATTTTCCTGAGTGAAGAAAGGTGCAGGTCCAGTTTCAGTCTTTTACATGTGTATATCTATTTCTCCCTGCACCATTTATTGAATAGGTAAGGAAATTATAGCTAAGGAAATTCTTAGTAATTAAAAACAAAGCCAGGGGCATCAGCCTACAAGACTAGGCTGTACTAAAAAGCCATAATGATCAAAACAGCGTGGTATTGGCTAAAAAATACAGATACAGGCATCTGGAAATGAATAGAAAACCATGAGATGAAACTAACATCTTATAGCCAACTAATCATGGAAAAACCAAGAAGTATTTAAATGCAAATTAAAACCACTGTGTGATATCACCTCACAGTTCTTTATGGATCTGTGGCTTATTGCCACCCACTAATTTTGGAACATTTTTATCCTTTACTACTTCAATTATTTCTTCTGTTCCTTTCCTTGTTCTCCTTCTGTTATTTCAATTATACTTACATTATACCATTCATAATTCTCCCATAGTTCTTGGATGCACTATTCTGCCTCCCCCCCACCCCCATTACTTATTGTCTTTGCATTTCTGTTGGGTCATTTTAATTGAGATATCACCAAGTTTTAATTGTCATTGCTTTCTTCTTTCTTCAGCCATGTTAGCTAAAAGCATTCTTTATTTCCATTACATAGTTTTTGATTTCTAGAAATTCCTTTTAAATCTTCCTTTGATTTTCTATCACTGCTAAATGTACATATCTTTTCCTGCATCCTGTGTACATTTTTCCACTAGAACTATCAACATATTGATTATAGTTATTTTAAATTCTCTATTTAATAATTCTGAAATCAATGTTAAATTTGAGTCTGGTTCTGATTCCTGCTTTCACTTTAAGACCATCTATTTTCTTATCCGTAAATATGCTTCTATTTTATTTGTTGAAGACTGTGCATAATGTGTCTGATAATGGAATAGAGGTAATTTGGCTTATAATTTCAGATTTTGTATTACATCAGCTAGGAGATAGGCTGTGTTAATGTTTTTTGTAGCTTTCAGTGCCAGAGGTTTAAAGCTTTTTTGTAGTTTTCTCATTTTGTTTTGATTTTTGTTCTTCCCTTGTCCTTGGGTTTCCACAAAATCTTTTTCTTAAATATAATTTCTTGCTTATGATCTACTGTTATTTCACTGGAGTTCTTTTGATAGTGTAGGTTTTGGAGTGGGAAAACTTTCTGTAATATTTATCATCATCATTATTATTATTATTATTAAATTTCAATTTTACTAGGTAGGACTAAGTCCCTGTATTTAGATGATCAAAAAGGTTTCTTAATTTTATTTCTCCCCTTATTTCAACAGAAAGTCTAGAGAAAATTTAGTACTAGTACGTTAGATAGGGGTCTGAAAAAATAGTATGACTTAAGAACAGGACTTCACTGGAGAAGATACTTTGGGCATATTTCAAAACAGTTACTGCTCTGGTCTTTCTGCCAAAGGGAATTTTTCTCTCTTCTTCACTAGAGAACCTGATGAGGCTTCCTATGGAGCTCCACCCATGAAAAGGTGAAAGTTCTTTGATTGTGAGGTCCTCAGGAGCTTTTACTTCTTAAGAAAGTCCACACTTATCCTCCAGCAATACATCACACACCATTTAAGTGTTCTTACCAGTCACTCTTTCCAGCAGTTCCTTACGCCAGCATGCTCATGATCCTAGACTTGAGTCTGTGTTCTTTGTTCTGTCCAGATTCGGCTTAGTGATTTGCTCTTTGTCATCGATTTTCTGATGGAGCTAGTAAAAGTTGTTGATATTACTTTATTCATTTTTTCCTTATTATGAGTACAACTATTTCCAAGCTCTTTGTAAGGAGAAATTTAATTTAAAATGCTATTATTATAATTTATTTTATTTTTAATTCCTCAACATGACACAGCATCTTCGTTTAATTTCACAAGTGGTATAGCTCTTTACTGACATTAGCTATAATTGTTGAAGTTATTTTTGCTCTGTTATTTCCATTGCCTTCATTGTTATGAATCACTAAAATCCTCCTTCCATTGCTGCCTTTCATGTTAGAGTCTATCTTCTCAAGTTGAAAATACCACCTAGTGGGCAGCACCTGTGGCTTAAAGGAGTAGGGCACCAGCCCCATATGCCAGAGGTGGCAGGTTCAAACCCAGTCCTGGCCAAAAACTGCAAGAAAAAGAAAGAAAGAAAGAAAGAAAGAAAGAAAGAAAGAAAGAAAGAAAGAAAGAAAGAAAGAACCTAACTCTTTATTCATAGTTAGGGTGAGGTACTAGAGAGCTGTTTGCAGAGATAAGGTTCCTTGACTGGTGAATCCAACAGTATCTTCACCACTGAAATAAACATCGTTCAGAGATACAATTTTTTTTTTTTTTTTTTTTTTTTTTTTGAGACAGAGTCTCACTTTATTGCCCTTGGTAGAGTGCTGTGGCATCATAGCTCACAGCAACCTCCAGATCTTGGGCTTAGACGATTCTCTTGTCTCAGCTTCTCAAGTATTTGGAATTACAGACACCTGCCACAATGCCTGCCTATTTTTTGTTGCAGTTTGACCAGGGCCAGTTTTGAACCCACAACTCTTGGTATATGGGGCCGGCGCCCTACTCCCTGAGCCACAGGCACTGCCCATAGAGATATAATGTTAGCAAAAAAAAAAAAAAAAAAAAAAAGACTGGAAAAAGACATTTTCATTAAAGTTTCTAATAACACTTACATGTTATTTTTATAACAATATGTGAATCTTTTCCATGGATGACATTGAATTGACTTTATATCATATTTGCAGAAATTTTAAGCGTCCTAGCAAGCTATAGTAAATGTTACAAAATGCTCCGAAAATAATACTTTTTACTTATCCGTAGTTAAAAATCCCTAAAGGACAACTAGTAACCTCTGCAGTTCTTATAGGGGTTACTAGACTAGGTGGAGGAGATTTAGGAAGACTGTCCAAGGACTATTTTACTGTCCCCTATATATCCTTCATATTCAACACATGCTTATATGTTATCCTGGAGAAATATCTATTAATATGATAAATATTATCTTGCATATTTTACAATTTTACCTGGGACTTCATGTATAGATAAAATTTACCAAAAAATCTCCTTCCTTTATAAAGTTCCCTTACAGGTTAATAAATAATGGAAGGGTATTGCCAGAATTTTCTTTCTCAATTTTTCTTAAAAATGAAAATATCTTGGCTCGGTGCCTGTGGCTCAAGTGGCTAAGGTGTCAGCCACATACACCTGAGCTGGCGGGTTCAAATCCAGCCCAGGCCAGCCAAACAACAATGATGGCTGCAACCAAAAAATAGCAGACGTTGTGGCGGGTGCCTGTAGTCCCAGCTACTTGGGAGGCAGAGGCAGAAGAGCCTCTTGTTTGAGCCCAAGAGTTGGAAGTTGCTGTGAGATGTGATGCCACGGCACTCTAACCCAGGGGGACAGCTTGAGGCTCTATCTCAAAAAAAAAAAAAAAAAAAAAAAAAAAAAACCAAGAAAATATCTTAAAATATACAATAGGAGATAATGTAGAAGAGCTACAGTGACTCAAAATGTGAATACTAAAAAAAAAAAAAAAAAGTGACTACTATTGCTTACATATTTAGCAAGACTGAATTACCTTTGTAACTATTGTTTTCTCTGTTCTATTTTGCTACTTCATTATATATAAAGCCAATGACAGCAAATGATTTTGTTTTATAATTGCATGATGTGTTCACTGAACACTGTTTTTAAGGCAAATACAACTATCTCTACTTTGTAGAAAGATAACACTAATATTTGTGAAGTAATTGTTAGTCTTTAATATGAAGATGTATGTTATATATAGACTGGTGAATTAATAAACATTTATCAGATGAAAAGATATAAGAAAATTTTCAGCTGAATATTATTTTAAAGATGTTCCAAATAGGAACATAATTAGATTTTATATTTTTAGAAAGTGTCTACAATATTTTATTTTATTGTTCAAAATAAAAATAGAATACTTTATAATTGTATTATTACATCATATCTGTAATAGGAGACATAAGATGAAAATAAAAATTAAAAGTAGCCATTGTATCCTGCCTATCAGAGTTTCCTTACATTCATTTTCTAGAATGTGAACAGAGAAAATTAGCCTGATATTTTTAAAGTATTTTCAGGTAACAGAGGGAAACTATACCAACTTATAAGAAAATATATTAAAAATATATTTATCATATCTAAGCTCTCCACACATTCCACATGCAATATGGGCCTCACAATATTGGGCCTACTCTATTTGATTCAAGTAACTATCTTTCTTCTATACTTTTTTCAATTTTTATAATTTCAATCCCTATTTATACTCTTGAAAAATCTAATCTAAAAATCTAAAATTTTTTTTAATTAATTTTAAATCATAGCTGTGTACATTAATGCGATCATGGGGCACCATACATTGGTTTTATAAACAGTTTGACAAATTTTCACCACACTGGTTAACATAGCTTTTCTGGCATTTTCTTAGTTATTGTGTTAAGACAATTATATTCTACATAGTAAAAATCTAAATCTTTATTTTAACTTGGCTTTTGAAAATATCTTAAGTTCCTTTTTTCTCACATTTTTCCTTACAACTAGCTCCGAAACTTCCTCTCCTAGGCAACATATGTTTTAATATTTTACTTTAACACTGCATAAATATTATTGAAAAAGTAGCTCCTTAAAATATTGCATGCTTATTATCTTGTATTTGGGTTAGAACTGCAGCAGAAGTTTGGAAACATTGAGCTGGTCTGTATTCAGGGTCTGAAAGGTTGCAGTCACAGTGACAGCAGGCCTGGATTAGCACATGCAGGTTTGGCTGGTGAAGCATCTGCTTTCAGATTCACTCAGATCTGGGGAAACATTCATTTCCCTGCAGCTGCAAGACTGAGATCCTAAACTTCTTGTTGTCTGTAAGCTGGAGACTGTTCTCAGCCTGTGACGCCCTCCTGTAATTCTTAGAGGCAATCCACAATACCTGGAGGGTGCCTGAAGTTTTTTGCCATGGGGACTTTTCTAACATGAGTGCTTATTTTCTCAAAAAAGCAAGGAGAGTTTCCAGAGCAAGACTGGAAACAATAGTAAATCTTATGTACTATAGCATAATGAGCCTCATTCATATTTTCCATAATCTATTGGTTAAAAGTAAATTGCAGATTACACCCACACATGAATGGGAAAGGTGTTGCACAAAGTATAATATTAAGGCTTAGGATTATATATTATAATAATATAATAATCAAAGTCAGAAAACAAGGGTGAGATGGAGTAGGGTAATCTTAGAATATGCCTGACACACTATGGTTCTAAATGTAAGGAAAAACTCTTGCAATAAATTTTGCTACCCTTTCAGAAGGTATAAACATTGTTATAAAATAATTTTCATCAGATAGTAAAATTAGTTATTAATATACTATATATGTGTAAACATTTTCAATGAAACCCAAATATAAATGTTCTAGTAAATTTTATTTCATTCAACTGTGTATTATGTATATATTTACACATCAAATATCGTGAAATATGTTTTCACTTTGAATGGCTAAGAGGTATCATGTTGTATAGATGTGTATAATCTGTTTAAACATTTTCCTATTGATAGAAATATGTGTTTCACTCTGGTTTTCTCAAGCCTAATTGTATTGATGGTCAGCATTTTATATTTTTCTTTGAAAATCTGTTATTTCTTTATCTTATAGTTTAATATGAGTTTCTGAGTAAACTAAAAAATTGCACACTTAAATTTTGATACTCATTGCCTTTCAAAAATTTATACTTAACATTCTTACCAACAGAGTATGAGAGTATCCATGACCTGGATTAAAATCAAGTAAACTACAAAAATACCTAAGCCTTTCCTTTGAGAACTAAAGTGCACACACACATACACACAAAAAAACCTTCTTAAGATTACTCTAATAGTATATATTCTCTCTCTCTCTCTTTTTTTTTTTAACATGTTACTCGAAATCAATGAAATGCAAAGTGCTTATAGACCTTTGAGCTATTTCCAGTGTGGGTTATATTATACCCATATGAATAATACTATGTAAAACTTTTGACCATAGGTGTCTTCTGACCTTTAGCTAAATTATTCATTAATATATATGCATAATTTACACTGCTAACATTATCTCTGCCTCCCTATTTCAGGATAAAAACCTCTACATTGGATATGATTTTCCATGAACTAATCTCTAATGGCATGTAAACAAAAATAAGTTATTTCATGTTAAAGTATAATATTCTCTTGAAGTATAGTAGAAAACACTCAAAATGTGAAAATGATAAAGATATATATATATATTTTTTTTTCCAGATCAAGCACCTGTACCACAGTGGCTATGGGCCAGCCACGTGCATTGAAGCTGGTGGTTTTGAACTTGGCCTGGACAAGCTGAACAACAATGACAACTGCAACAAAAAAAAATAGGCAGGCATTGTGGCAGGTGCCAGTAGTCCCAGCTACTTGGGAGGCTGAGCCCAAGAGTTGGAGGTTGCTGTGAGCTATAATGCCACAGTACTGTACAAACAGCCACAAAGTGAGGCTCAGTCTCAATAAAAACATAAATAAATAGGGTGGCGCCTGTGGCTCAGTGAGTAGGGCACTAGCCCTATATACCAAGGATAATAGTTTCGAACCTGACCCCAGCCAAACTGCACAACAACAACAACAACAACAAAAACCAGCCAGACATTGTGGCTGGTGCCTGTAGTTCCAGCTATTTGGGAGGCTGAGGCAAAAGAATCGCCTAAGCCCCAGAGTTGGAGGTTGCCGTGAGCTGTGACACCATGGCACTGTACTTAGGGTGATATAGTGAGACTCTGTCTCAAAAAAAAAAAAAAAAAGAATAAAATAAATAAATAAATACATAAAAGGAATAAAAGTTTACTTCTGACATGAAGAATGAGTCCCCACATCATTTGTCTTTATACAAACTTTTTGTGACTTTTTCCATTTTTTTTTTTGTTTGTTTGTTTGTTTCTTTACAGTAGTATTTCTCAGTGTGTGACACCCAGTGAGGACAGATACATCCCCTTCTCATTGCTTCTCCAAAAATAAAACCAGACGTCCAGGTTGACCTTAGAATAGACCTGCATGTCTGGTAGGGCTTTGTAGACCTACAGGATATCAACCTGAAAAGGTAAAGAAAGACCACACGTGGAAAGCAGGCCCAGGGCATTCGGGGAGGCTGCTGGGCAGGAGTTCTGCCAAGCCCTATCTTCAGATGGGCCCTGGTCAGGCCTGAGACTGTCACAGGAGGACAGTAAAGTGGCTGTAAGCCCTAGGCTGGACTGCATTTTTCTTTCCTTAGGAGACATTTTTAAATGAAATAAATATAAAAAGAAGGCATCCCCTTTCCCACAGCACAATGCCCTAGATCTTAGTGGCTAGGTGGCTGAGATAGATGCAGAGCTTGGTGCTCTGGGGGAGTAAGTGCTGGTGTCAAACAAGCTGTCACAGGCCACTGAGGAAGAGGCATGAGGTACCCAAGCCCTGGGTGGGTTCACAAGGCAGAGGAGCTTGGGCTTCTTCCTACTGCTGGCAAGAGTTGGCCCCATCTTCTTCAGACAGGAAAATTGAGGCACAAGGAGGTTTTAGGAGAGGGAGGAGGGCAGCTCATATTCAGGGAACCTGACCATCTTTTCACAGGGAGCAAGGACAGGTGGGAAGGGTTGAAGTTCCAAGGGCTGCTCTGGAGGCTGTGTGTGTGGAGGGGACTTAGCTTCTGGGGAAGGGTCTTTGCTTGCTTTAAGCATGGCCAAGTCCAGTAAAGGGAAGAGAAAGGCATTCTGGAAGGAACAGCCTCTCTGGCAAGGCAGAGCATCCATGAAGAAAACTTTAATGTTTAACTGGGTGTTCTGTTGATGTACTAAATGTAAACTTGTGCACATTAAAGTTTGATTCCATTGTTCACATGAGCAAACTGTTTTTGAAAATTTCTCTGTTTCAAAATCTCTTTAGCAATTATAGTACAAATATTTATAAAACATAACACCTAGAGAAACAAATATTAGATATAATTTTAACAGCAATGGCTATTAAAAAAGGAATGAAAAAGTAGAGAATGAATCCATTATCTAGGGGTGAATAATACAAATGATACTTTAGTAGGATAATTCCTGGCCAAGAACTAAAGTGTGATTTTCAGGCTGAGATATAGGCAATGACAAAACTTTATCTAGCAGCCTTCACAGGGAAAAGCTGTCCTCCTCACATAGGCATTGTTTCCTATAACTATTTTTAGGCTGCATTCCTGCTTCTTGAAACGTTCTCAGTCATTTTGTTTGATTCTTCAAGATTGATAATTTCTTTGCAATTTTTTTAGAACACACTGGGCATTCTCTCTTTTAATTTTCCTTAAGCACATCATACATTTTGGTTCTAGAACGTGACAATTTTCTAACAAAAAAAATTAAACAGGTCTCTTCTTATAAAGTTTTCTTTATAATCTGTGCTTCTTCAGATAATCTACACAATATAGTTCTTACATGGAGTTTTTGCTTTAATATTGGTGACTTTAAAAGAATGGATTTCTGGTACTGAGTTAGACCACAAGCAGATTTCATTTATTCAGTTATAATATCTTTCTTAATATATTAATAAAGTTGTACTGCATTCATGAGTCTTTTTCTGTGATTATTTATTTGCTCTTTGATCTACTCCTCTGATTCTCAGTAGTACCTAAAATATTTTCACATGGTTTAGCAGTTATTTATAATTTCCTATTCCACTGGCAAGTGTATCACATGAATTGGTTTCTATTTCAGCTTATATGAGTTATATCCTTTATGTATTTTGCTACATACTCCATTAAGACTAAATTACCCACTTGCCCAGATTATTAATAGCCTATAGTTGCTTAAAAAACAAAATCCAAATTCTTGTCGTTAAACAAACAATGGCAACAGAACACCTCAATTCACCAAATGAAATTGGTTTAACCTGTAACAAACATGGCAGGTGATAAAATTAGAACACTACTTTGGTTTTGTATCTTGATGATCATTTAGCTTCTTTTTAGGAGATAACTATTTTTACCTCTGGACAAAGATAATGCCAGGCTCCATGAATATTAACCCCACAATATTAGATTATGAATCTGTTAATTAAAAAAATACTGCTTCATTTCATTAAATGCTTTATACAAAGTGTTAGTTAAAACACCAACATTTATTTAATAATCTCTTCACCCTAGCTGGCCTCAAGATGAAAAACATGCAAAAGAAATTCTCTCTTCTCTCCTCTCCTCTCCTATCCTGAGTTAGGTAACCAAGGCTTCAGAATGTTAAGACTGGTTCATGGAGCAAGAGGCAGTATTGACACAAACGGGCTTTTTACTTTGTATTCCTTTCATACAATCAAGCTACTCATTTTTCTCTGGTTGGGACTTTTCATAAACTTTATGGAACATCCTGATGACCTCCTTCCCCTGTAATTCTGACCACCAAGATCACCAAACATGCATTTCCATTTCCATTGCTATGGACACCTTGCAACTGCATCATCTGCCCTCAAGTTCCCAAATCAGCTTTTTTTTTTTTTTTTTTTTTTTTCCCTTAGATCCCACTATCTCTATTGGATAAAGCCAAAACAAACAAACAAATAAACAAAAAACAACAACACTTTTTGTCATTTTGTGTCTTTCCTTCTTCAGTCCCAATTTGAATATATACACACACACAATTATACATTCTTTGCTCAGAAAGGAACTGGGGAGCATATAGATCTGAATGCAGGAGGTCTCACTGAACATCCTACCAAATCGTTCAGCGAGCCACCCTGTCTTCTCTAGGTCACTTGGATTGGAGTCAGTTTCCTGACTATGAACACCCTCTCATTAATGGGTACTTTTTAGGCTCTCCATGTAGGTCCCCAAATTCTACTCCCATGCTTGAGGTGATGTGGAGAGATAGAACGGGTTGTTTATAAAGAAAGACTATGCATTATTTCACCAATGTCTAGGGAGAAATTTATAAAAGTATATTCTTGTTCCTTGCCCAAACCCTATCTGCTTTCTGGAGAAATGCTTACCCTACAAACATACTGATTCACAATGATCTTTTTCTGTGTGTGATTTTCTGAAGCCTTTATCACACCTTGATATATAAATGAACAAAGTCCTAGATCTTTTTAATGTATGAACACTGCAGTATCAACCAGGTCATTAGCTACTTCAGGGCAACGGGTGTGAGCTACATCTCCTTATGTACCTAATTTCCCTACAGGGAGTAGTTAATTAATAATGATAAGGTGTTATTGAACATGATGATAGAGGCTTAGAAATTTATATTGTTACATTTCAACAAGTAGATTGATATGCATTTATAAGTTAACAACTAATATGTGACGTCAGTCATTTTTAGTTACCTCCTTGGCCAACAAATGTGACCATTTTGCATGTTCCACAAAAAAACATTTCTTGATTTCATTGCATAATCTCTACATATTAAGTAAAACAGTTATTTAATGTCTGTGCATGTTTAGACATCTCGTTTTGGATGGTTAAAGTTGTATTACATTTATCGACGCCAAAATGTTGTGCACAATACATACTTAAACATCACAGTATTGTTAGACTATTTGGTTTATGAAGATGTTTATAAGATATCCAAGTTTTGAATATATTTGCGGAAAATATGGCAATATTGTCATCATAAAAGTTACACTTGTTTACCTTACATTCATCATCATTAGTATCCAATGTAAATTTAATACTGTGTGAGAGAGGATCAATAATATATTGTGCTGGCTACAGACACTTTTAACATGCATTTATAACTTTTCAGCATCATTTTTCTACAATTTTGTTTAAATAAAAAGTTAGATTCAACCACATTTCAGCACATCCTGGAAAGAAATATTTTGTCACAAATTTGGAAGGTTTTAGTAAACATGTAACAACTTAATTTTCTTTACATATTTTGATGGCAAAGATAGTGGTAGTTTTGAAGTAAATACTAATAGTACATTTCCAAAGAGGATAGGAGAAATAAAAGGAATTGAAGAGGTTTTTGAGAGAGTAAAATCAATATAGGCATTTACTGAGGATGCTATTGCATGTTTCAGTAAATCCTTGTTTTCTAGTTATGCATACATACACAACTTTAAACATACCCCTAAACTTTGTACTATATTTTATC
>CAUYPK010056738.1:0-12781 GCA_963574355.1 Loris lydekkerianus | reverse complement strand
AATATATATATAAAAAAAGAGGAGGATTTGTTAAAAGAATCAACGAATGTATGCATCTTACAAGGGTACATGTGAAATTTAGTAAATGTAGAATATAATTGTCTTAATACAATAACTAAGAAAATGCCAGGAAGGCTATGTTAACCACTGTGATGAAAATGTGTCAAACGGTCTATAAAACCAGTGTATGGTGCCCCATGATCGCATTAATGTACACAGCTATGATTTAATATTAATAAAAAATAAATAAAATAAATAAAATAAATAAATAAAAAGGAGTCAAGAAGCACTTAGGAGACAATGACAGGGTTTACTAATGGATTGGATATGGGTGGGTAAAGAGAGGAAGATGTGAAAATTAGCTTCAGGTTTTCAGGGAGTGGACTGGCTAGAGGATAGTATTCTTTTTGTTACCATTTTTATATATAGTATAATATATATATAATATATATAGTAACATGTATATATCATACATATTATATATTCTAATACACTGATACTAATACACTATACAATAGCTACTTGAAACATCCATCTCCACTTACTTTTTATGAAACATCATTGAAACAAAATGTTAAACTGTTCTAGACAGCTGCATTTATATAAATTTGAAAATCATTAGGGAAAAATCAACCTTTTCAATAAAGTTGCCCTATTCTCCTCTTGTGTTTTTTCTCTCTACTTTTTTTTTTTAATTGGGGATTCATTGAGGGTACAAGATGTGTCACACCCTGAGACCCCACCCCCTCCCTCCTTCCCTCTCTCTGCTCTCCCTTTCCCCCCCTCCTCCCTCTTTCCCTCTCTCTGCTCTTCCTTTCCCCCACCCCATCTCTCCTTTTCTTTCTCTCTCTGCTCTCTCTCTCTCTCTCAGTTAAGGATAATATTCTTAACTGAGACAGGGGATCAGGTTAGGATGGAGAATTACCGATTTCATTCTGAAATGTTGAGCAGGCAGTGCTTTTGAGACATTTAAGAGGTGTTAAGACAGCAATTGGCTGACCAAAGGTAACTCAGAGCAGGATGTGGAGCAGATATTAATGAAGGAGTAAAGAACATACAGACGGCCACTGGCCTCCTGGGCATGGGTGCTGCAGCACAGACCAGAGCACAGTGCAGGACGTGAAGAGCCCACAGGAACATCAACCTGTAAAAGCACGGTAGAGGATGATCGGGTAGCAGAGGAGACTACAGAAGAACAGCTAGAGAAATAAAAGAAAAGCCAGAACAATATGTTGGGAGGTCTGGTTCTCCCATTAAAGTCATGAATAGTCACTGATGCCTTTTAAAGGGTCAAGAAATCCCAGGGACTAATATCACCAAAATCACTGGTGACCTTGGAAGAGCTGTTTCCATGAACCCATGGTGATAGGAACCAGAAAGTGGAGATGGAAAGTGTCATCTACTCTTCCTAGAATGCTGGTTATGCAGGAAGAAGAGAAAGCATGTCAACTAAGTGCGTCTGTATGAATAGGCCACCACATTTTTAGGAGGCTATTTTTTAATATTAAAAGGAGGGAAACTAGTGAAGCAGGACTTTGATCAGAGAGGTAGGAGGAAAGAAGATGAATGAATGTAGTGAGGGACAATAGTTACAAAGCTAAAATTTTGATTCAGTCTTGATTAAAATAGAAAAAATATACATTTTGATGGCATTCATTAAGATGACTTCAGAGGATAATTTTCTTGGCATTCCTTGATAATTCAAATTGTATACTGGTTGTTTACATACTTAGCAAGAGAATGAAGAAGACAAAATATTCATATCCCAATGACCAGAATCACAATGACCAAAAAGCAACCTTAGAAATCAGCTAGGAGGGACGAAAGCCTTTTCATTTAAGTTGAAAACTTTATGTGCCATGCCTTGCTGTCATAAATTATGATAGCACATTATGTTCTCTCTTCAACATTTACAAATTTAGGGCAAGAGGCTTTCAAAGATACTCAATTTTAACTCTAAAATTAAGTTCAGTTATTCAGGTCTGAACCCTTTCACTGCAAGACTGATGTATATCATACATAAAATGATATTTGTGATAGGAAATTGTATTTTTTCTTTAGCTACAAAATGATTACTTTAGAAAACCCTGTTTGCTCCCTTAAGCACTTGTTGACTTCACCAGCCTGTGTTAATTATGTATATAAATGCATGTAGATACAATACAGGTGTAGAAATACAGACAGACTTACATTGTCACAGTCATAGACATACTTAACACCTAGACAAGCCATGATGTTATGAGTTTTCTGCTAATAAGAAAAGTTGAGACCCTTTGGGTGCAGTTTACATTGTCCCTGTAATAAATTTTAATCCAGTCCAAATACCAACGCAGGTTTTCAATCCAAACACAACTTAATTTGATTTCTTCTACAGTACAGAAGTCCAGAAAGGAACAAATGAGGCAGGGGATGATCCACGGTGTTAAAGGCTGCAGAGGGGTCAATGAAGAAAGTCCAGGAAGGACTTGTTCCTGGATGAGTGGGAAGTCTGGTGCTGCATGAAGAGAGCTTTGTGCAATAAAGCGAAAGTTCAGGGGAAGATTAGTTGGCAATAAAAGTCTCATGAAATGGAGGACAGAAAAGAAGGTGAGAGTGTCAGTATTAAGGGCAATTTCTTTTGGAAAAGATGAAAAAAGAGAGAGATGAATACTCAAGTATTAGTGAAGGATAAAGGGAAATAAGTTTAGCATTGAGCTATTAGCTAGAGTTATAAATCACAGTCCCCTATTTATCTGGTTTTGACCCATTTTTATTTTCTTTGGACTCCTCTGGGGACAAAGTTCTCTTTTTGAAGCCTTTACTCTCTTTCATAATTTAATAATTTCATCTTTTTTTTCAGCATTTATTAAAATGGCTATTTCTCAGCCCTGGGAATGCACTGGCCTTAAAGGTGAGAAACAGAAGCTGTACTTTGAGCTCTTGCAAAGAAAAGCACTTAAGAAATCAAAGGCACTGCTGTATTGTTATTATTCTATCCTTTCCCTGAAGGCTTAGCATGACATTATTTCTGATCCTTAAAGAGAAGTCTTTTGGCTTAGCCAATATATTAATAAATCTGTGACTCGAAAAAAGGAATAAATATCTAAATCGACCAACCTAGCCTAATAATCTCCCCTTTCCCTTCGTTCCACTGCTGTGGATCCAAGCCAGAAATCAGAAATAGCATTTGTAACTCATTCCATTTCCCACGTAAATCACAACCAATAATGCAGAAATTGTAGGGGCAGATACCCAAGTACCATCAGTTCTGTGCAGAGACCGACAAGCTCAATGGGCCTTTAAGCATGAAATATTAACTCATGAATAATCTTTTCATACTTTTACACTGTTATGTAACCAGTTGCTTATTATAGTGACAACTTGCCTTAATATTAGAATAAATATTTGAAGACAAAAATAAGTTATTTTGGAAATAAGTAATAAATATTTCTAAGAAAAGTAACAGTTATTCTTTATAAAGTACAATAGCAAGAATCTTAACAAAACCTGTAACTAGGAGAACGCCTAGTTAACATTTTCCCCACTTACGTAGCTCCATAAAATGTATCACCCATCGGGAAATGTCTAATAACAGCCTGAGGGGAAAGAATGCTTTAAACTAGGAATGTGATTCACACTTCGCAGTTCATAATATAATTGGATATCACTTGTAGATGAGCAGGTTTAAAAAAAAACATTTTAACAGAATATGGATGTGATTCCAAGTTGCTATTGCTCAACATGTTCAATAATTGTATTTAGATATACATAGTAGTTCCTCCATAGTTGTCCACCTTCCTACACTGGCCACCTTCTTAATTTGATCTAATTTTCATAGACCAGACACACACCACATGTACATTATCAGTATAGTAGGCCTAGTTCCTTATGTTGACCACTTCCATATGCAGACTAGCCTGTTATAGTCCCTAGGGTGATCTGCTATATATAAAGACAGAAGTAATGACAGGCATGGAAAAAATAGCTTGAGTTCTTTGTATATACCCTGCAATTGAAGTTTATTTACATCCTTAGAGATACAACCTAAATTATAATAAAGGGCATTTATTTTCCCATATTTCCATCACACAGAAGTCAAAGAGACATTAGAAGTCTGCATGGTAGGTGAAAATTTTAGAAAATAAACCAATCTAGTATCAGACAAGCACATAGTTTAATAACATTCCCTTTCCAAATTGTTAGAATTGGAAGAAGAGATCCCATTGAAACATGAAAATATTTGGTGAGGATATTCTAGAGGTTGGTACATAAAAATATTTTTGGATACCTGAAAGCCAAACCAAATCAAAGACCTATTTTTATTTCTGTGTTAGTGATAACAGGAATTCTACACTTGTAGAACGTGCTTCTTTGAAGCCTGGAGTGTAGGCTCCCTGTTTCCTTCATCCATCCCAACATCCCAAGATCCTAGAGCACTATCTGGCCCACACTAGTGGTTATCAAATACTTATTACATTGAATTGCTGCTGGTATTTCTAGCATGGGAATCATAAAACAAGCAATAGTTGTATTGGATCTTATGCTCCACAGGATCTATACTTTAGATTGTGTTAGAAACTACGTCTATAATCTAAATTATAGATCGTGTGGAGGATACGATCCAATATAACCATTGCTCTCAACAACAACAAAAAAAAGGTAAAAAACTCTTATTTGTCACTTAACATTTACAAAGAACATGCCACACCTATCTCCATCTGGTCCTCTGAGTTCAGCACTTCCTAGAAGCATCTGGGCACCAGAAGCCCACACTGGAGCCCCTGCCTGGTCTTGAATCTGTTCTTTCTCTCTGTCACTGTTAAGGGTTAAAGTGTACCCACCCCCCAAATTCATATGGTGAAGTCCTAACCTGCAATTTCTCAGGGTGTGACCTTACTTAGAAATAGGGTCCTTGTCCACATAATTAGTTAAATTAGGTTGGACCCCTGGTGGCTTTCTAAGAAAGGGAAACAGGAAGACGGGCACATGAAGATGAAAGCAGAGATCAGGACAACACTATGCAACCCAAGCAATGTCAGTGCTTGTCAGGAAGCCAGCAGAAGTTAGGGGAGCCCACAGAACAAATTCTCTCTCACCCTGAGAAGGAACCAACACTCCTGACACCTTGACCTTTGACTTCCAGCTTCCAAAACTATGAGACAATGAATTTCTATTGCTTAAGCCATCCAGTCAGTGGCACTTCATTACAGCCCTAGCAAACTAACACAGCCACATGTTTAATCCTGTAGCTTATCAGATTTCCTACCAGGGGCACCTCAGCCCTCACCTCCTCCCACCGGGCACAGTCTTATTCAGAGGTCACATTCACAAAATTGCCTCCAATTTGTTCCAAAGCATCCACAATTACATGTTGTCAATGTCTGATGCATTCTTTCATTTGACAGCATTGCAATAACATCTGACCCTTTCAGCTTACCTTCTGCTGGCTCCAGTGCTTGGGGTGACGTTATAACATGGAGGGGGCGGTGGGAACCAGGACTGTCTGTTGAGAAATGACATCAGTAATAAACATGGTGCTTGGAAGGCTGATCCCACCCACATGTCTGAAAATAATTTGACAATTACAAAGACAATGAGATTATACAAGGCTTAGAAATAAAATGAACACTGATTCATAAAGAAAATAGAAAGTAAATGTCCTATATTCCAGGCTATCTGCTCCTTGAAATTTCTTTTTGCATTTCTTTTGGAACTAAATAATACAGAAATTTCTTTAAAAAGAAATATAAAGCAAATCTGGAAAATTAGTTAATTTATTCAAGTTAACATTGCTAAATCTAGATAGTAGGTTCATAGGTGTTGATCATGTTACCGTGGTGTTTTCTTGATTTTTCTGCATATCACAACTATTTCATAATAGAAATAACAATCTTATACTCTACACAAAATGTGATTTTTTTTTAAGTGTGATAGAAAACTCTGGCAAGTAATAATATTGAAAACATAAATGGCACCAGAGCAACACTGACCTCAATTTTAACTTCAATCAGAGTGATGTCCTCAAATCACCAGGACATCATTTTAATTGGTAGCAACAGTTAAGACCTCTGTCAAAAAAAGACTAAGATATGAACCCAAACTGAAGATGTTCAGAGCACAGTGATGCAAACTAGAGAAGGAAAGGCTGGAATAAGGAGGACAGGAGAGCTGGCTTAACATTCTTAAAGTTGTTCTGTTCTCTGGGACACCATAGGACTGAACTAACACCAGCTGGGAGTCAATCAGAAAAGTTCCAGCTTAATGTAAGGAGTAGATGCTGCCCAGGAGAGCAAGTCGAAGGTGTATCATAGTGACAATCTTATTTTCTTGCACTGGGTAGTAGACTAAACTAACTGATCTTAAATCTCTCTTTCAACCTTAGGAATCTGTTTTAAACAGACACAGGGGCAAGGGGATGTGAAATTTTGGTTCAAGGGAAAGGTGGATGACATTTTCTGTTATAATCAGAAAACCTTGATGCAAGAAAAATAGACTCAGTCATTTCTCTGCAGGAAGATTACAGTAGCACCATGGCAAAGTCAGCCAATTGTGCAATGAACACTGAGCTCCTGCTCTAGACCAGGCATGGACTAGGTGCGGGCAAAGAAATTAAAATCAAAAGCTCTGAGGTTTGCCGTTTATGGTGCTTGTTTTGCATTTGCAACAGGACTCACTGGCACTGTTTTCTCTTCAACATGCAGAAATCCCTTCCCATTTCATGCTCCCTCCCATGAAGAATATCTAGGCCACCACAGGTCCAACTGTCTCTCCCTGACTACTATTTTCATGGAACCACCAGCAGAATGTGGGTGGCCAAGTAGAAGGGGTCACAGGAGGAAGAAATAATCACATAAACACAGACAGATGTCTGGAGAGATGGCCTAGCACTCCAAACTTGGAAGTAAGCTCAGTCCAATCTTCAGAGCAGGCTGGGTTAAGGAGCATGACCACATGTGGCTGTACATGGCTCAGTATCTCAGGCTAGGGCATTCCCTGCAGCAGGACTTTGGTGAAGCAAGTAGCCCAAAGTAGCCTGCCCTTTAACACCTCAGCTCTATCATCAAAAGCATTACCTAGACACTCAAGGCCCTGAGGGAACGAGAGAGGACCATATATTTAAAAAGGAGATTGGGGTGGGGGAAAGTTTGGGAACAGCAGAATGTAGATGCTGAATCTGCAGGAAAGAGAAGAAGCTTCTGAACACTGCCTGGAAGTTTCTGTGGGTGATTTGGCTCAGGAGTCAATGAAGAACAGTCCTTTATGGGATACCAGCAAGAGGCAGGTGCAAGGAGCTCTCATCATACCTCTTCTTCTTTACGGGAGTAGTTGCAGAGGGGGAAACTGTGGGATTAGCAGTGTTGGTGCTCAACAAACCTCCAGATTGCCTGTTTAATGACAAAAACAGCAAATCATCACATGCCTCACTTTTTCATTCTGACCCACCTTTGAGAGGTCTTATAACCTGCCATATTCCTGCCTGCTCTCTGTCTACCACAGTGTTTCACCTGAGGATGGAAGAACAACAAAACACAGTTCTTCCTTAGCTTACCTATTTATAAACTGTCAGGCTCCCTTATAGCTAAAGCTGAAAGGAACGAATGAAGAAGTCAGCCATAAAATGACGTCCAGTGTACATCTGAAATTCACACCAATCAGTTCTGACGTGCCATGTGCACATTCACATTTTTAATCCTGCGATTACGTTGTGACCAGCAGAATTGTATCACAATTTTTTGCATTAAAGCATTAGTTTTTTTAAGAAAAAAAATTTTAAGTCATATCATCTTAAGTCTCTATTTAGCATTTATTAATATATGCAGACCGCTGGAAAATGGTAGCGATCTAGGCCTCATTCAAGCACTGAGAGGCATGGTCCAATGTGAGAATTACTTTACATGTAAATACAAATTTAAAAACAAATTAAGTTTAAAAATCTATCTAATTTGGCTGCTTATAACTGCCAGTGGTATATGCCAGGGGGAATGCATTTCACCTAAGTAGGCTGTTGGCAGACCTGCGATTTCGCAATTCAATTCTTTCCAAAGGATGATAAACGTGAAAGGTATATGGCCAAGGAAGTGAGGGATAGGGGAAACAAGTGGGGGTCGAAGGAAACGAAGCTTTGTGGGGGGACAAATAGAGTCTAGATTATTTTCAAAGAAGAAAAAAACAGGATGACCCAAACTTTGGTGTTTGACTTACGGCTATGGTTGGCAACTTTTTCTGCAAAAGTCAAGATAGCAAATATTTGAACCTTTGCAGAGCTCTTCATTATCTGACTTCTACTGTTCAACTCTGCCAAAGCAACAGAGATATGACTGTGTTCCAAAAAAACTGTCCTGAAAGTGGTTACCCTGTTTTCTTTTGAACACAAACAAAGAAATATACTTCAGTTAGACAAGTACGTACAGCTTTGTTGCTCCTGGTGATCTAAATGCGGACATGCTCCTGGTAAGAGAGAGAGAAAAAGAGGCAAAGTTTGAACAGCAATGAAAAATGAATATTTCCACCTATTTGCAATTGTCCATGAATTTAGTTATTATTATTAAAAGTTAAGTATTATTTGAGAGAAAGAAAAAGAAAGCATCAATATGTGAATAAATTCAAATAAATGTAATAAGGTGATTTCATGATTCCATTCCTTGAACTAGATTTCAAAACAAATTTTTTCTTCTGAAAAGTCAGTGTCTCTTAAAATCCCAATGTTTTCGTTTGTTAGGTTTAGTAATTTTCTTTATCAGTAAGAATTTAAAATATGCGTGTGTATGTATTTCATAATTTTGTTACCAGGACAACAAAAACAAAATTATGAAATTTTGTATTTCATAATTATGTTTTTGTTTAATTTTGCACATTAAACAGAAACATAAATGTGGTAAGAATGACCAACCGATGCAGAGGGAGAGACTCTGTGGCCTGAACAATTTGGATTCAGTCAAAAGGCCACAGACAAGGATCTAGAAGGCCACAAGTGGCCATCAGGATGCAAGTTCTCCACCCCTAAGAAGCAATGAGCTCTCTTGATTTGAGCCAGGCAAGATTTTATTCTAGCCATGAGTAGGTGTAAAGGTTTTCCCTTCAAAACTTTTACCATAAACATATGGAAGATAAGAATTTACAGAAAGATATCAAGTAAGATTGGAGAATTGTAAGTAAATCAGTAAAACTTAGAAAACGACTGTATTTGAGCCTTTCCCAAAGTTAGGAGATAGCTGTACCTATTGGTTAGTTGGTTATCCAAGGTATTGGCCTTATACGTTTTAGCAGCATCATTTCTGTCTGAGAGCCTTTATAAAGAAACAAGACAAAAATCTGAATAAGCATGTAGATTATTTAACTCCTTTCAGGCCTCATTCATGCTAGAATAACTTCACAACACAACCTTTAGTAGAAAAAACTTTTCTCAAGTGTTACATTTTAGAAAATTGTCCATTAAAAAAAAAAAAAAACTAAGGACAAAAATCATTTTATTATGAAGACATTTGCACCAGAATGTTTATTGCAGCCCAATTCTTAATTGCCAAGTCATGGAAGCAGCCCAAATACATATCAATCCATGAATGGATTAACAACTTGTGATATATCTATACCATTCTGAATACTGTTCAGCCATTAAAAAAGATGGAGACTTAAAAAAAAAACAACAACAAAAAACTATCTTGTGACAAATTATACTTATGAGGCTATTTTGATATAGCTTGAAATTATAAAAGTATTATGCCTTTGGCCAATTTTCCTTACTGACTCACTGAGAAATTAACCAATCAACTACTTTCACATTCATTACTGTTCAGTAATATATCTAGTCAAGGACAGATATATATCCTATATTGGTGAAAGGCATCGATGGACTACTTAAATTCTTGTAAAATATTTTGCAGCATAGACAATATCGTGCGTTTGCCATACTCGTCTTCTTTTCTTCCTGAGCTCACAGGAAGACCACACATCTCATTCTTCTTTGCAATTAAGTTGGAGCCATGTGACTGAATTCTAAACTATAAAATGCAGGCAGAAATGTTATTTGTCACTTCCAGACCCAATATAAAACCTCCTGCATAGTCTTCTAGGCCCTTTCTTTCCCTTCCACTATGGCTTTGGTCTCCATAGGCTGGAAATGGCAGCATTAAAACAGAAAAGACTCCAGCAATTCACACTGGATTCTGAAGAGTCAAGCAATTCCTTATATAGTGTTAAACCACCTAGATTTGGAGGAAAGGAAGGGAACTTGTTTAATGAGTTTACTTTGACTAATACGTGGACCATTACAAAAGTTTTGAGATACACAAAATTAAGAAACATAAAATCTTCACAAAAGGTGAAGCCATTGCAGCAACAAGGTAAGCTGAGTGAGTTAAAACTTACACAGGTGAATCAGAAAGGATGCTGTCAACAGTGTTGCTTGAGAAGTAAAATAATGGACCATAACACAGTCTGTCTCAAAACTTTCATTGTCACCAATGACATTTAGTTATTAGGTTCTAGCAGCATCAGATATTTTAATCCCTCTAACCTCATAGCTCTAGGACAGGCATGTGTCTGCCCTAGAGTCAAGAAACACAAATTAGGAAGGTTATTATTCCATGCCAAAGGTGGGGTCTCATCACTTCAGCCCTGTTCCTTCCTTCCTCATCTCACACCAGATAGGAAGACTCCCCCTAAGACTTAGAGCTGTCTTCAGGAGCATTCTGCTTTGAAGGCTTTCAAGAAGGTAGGATGTGGCAAAGTTAGGTTCAGGAAAACAAAAGATCAGTAAGACTCTTCTATTGATCTACTATAACATTCCCCAGGATGTGGCTTTAAATAAACTATTCCTGCTAAGGAGGACCCTGACCTTGCCTCTATCTAAAAGAAAAACATGTGGGAAAAAAATATGACTTTATTTAAATTAAAGTATGATCTATTTTAGTCATAAGCTAAAATCATTTTAATTTCTAGATGCTATTTTGATATCCATAACTAAAATATTGAGTGATGAATCTAATCCATTAAGTTTCTGAGTCGACCCCAGTTTCTGTTTATGGGACATAATACCACAAACTGCCAACTCTCGAATGCAAAAGGGAGAATAAATAACTGATTGTAACACTCTATAGTTTCATATTCTTCACAGACTTTTCACAATACAGGCCCTAATATCAACATAATCCTAGAAGCCAAGTGCAAAAGATTTCTAAGATGATCAGCCGGCCAAAGAATGGGATCCCATCCCTGGCACTAACTGAAGCCTCTGAGGCTCTGAGATGTTTTGATTTCAAGGGCTCTGCAGGAAATCACTGTGATGACCTGAGGTGAAAGGTCATGTAATCAGAAATCTTAACTCTTAAGTGTTTCTTAGGAATCTAACTCAGACTTTATAGCTGTCTATAAAATCCACATATAAGATAAAAATAAACGTGAAAAACTGCTACTCTGGTATACTGAAAACAGCAATCTTTCTAAAGTAAATGAAACTTTAATATCAAATGTTCTCAAGGTGCACTGTGATGTTAAAATTTAACAAAGTTAATTAAAATTCCACAGTGTAAATGTATCTGGAAAATACTAAATATAATGAAAATAGCTACCTACTACTCTTTGATGGCCACTTCATATATTTTATCTATTCCTCAGAACATCCCTGCAAGGTAGGTATAATTTTTCTCATGTTATAGATAGTGACATGGAGACTCAGAGAAATTGTGTCTTTCTCTTGGCTTTACAAATGGGAAGCAGTCTATCTCCTAAGTCTTTTCACCAGGACCCAATGACATATATCTGATTCTATAGTGTGACTGTCCCCCAAGCATATATATTAGATTGACGTGTCTTCCTTTAATTATTATCCTTCACCTCTCACAATTTCTTTCATGCTACCAATTGCAATGGAGAAAACTCTAAACCACCATTCCAACACATATGTCAATTTTCTTACTTCTGGGGGAAATTAAAGTTTTATTTACCTTTTAAATTAAGTTTCTTTCGATGTGCGATATAAAATAGGTTGTTTTAGTTGAAACAACGTATTTTTGTGGGTCTTGGAGACAGGAAATACTCTACTGAGCAATATGATGAAAAGAACCAAACGAAAAATTAAACTCTCATATCAGAGCACTAGGGGGCGCCCCAACCTAGGTTTTCCCAATTATCATTCAAACTCCTTCAGGATCTAGGCCATACCTGCACACTACATGCACTAGTATCTACTTAGGTTTCTTTGCTCTTTTTTTTTTTCATTATGAATATTAAATCATAGCTGTGTACATTAATACGATCATGGGGCATCATACACCGGATTTATAAACAGTTTGACACATTTTCATCACACTGGTTAACATTGCCTTCCTGGCATTTTCTTAGTTATTGTATTAAGACAATTATATTCCACATTTACTAAGTTTCACATGTACCCTTGTAAGATGCACCGCAGGTGTAATCCCACCAATCACCCTCCCTCTGCCCATCTTCCCCCCTCCCTCCCCTCCCTCTCTCCCTTTCCCATATTCTTAGGTTATAACTGGGTTATAGCTTTCATATGAAAGCCATAAATTAGTTTCATAGTAGGGCTGAGTACATTGGATACTTTTTCTTCCATTCTTGACATACTTTACTAAGAAGATGTTCCAGCTCCATCCATGTAAACATGAAAAAGATAAAGTCTCCATCTTTTTTTTTTATTAATATTAAATCATAGCTGTGTACATTAATACGATCATGGGGCACCATACACTGGTTTTATAAACAGTTTGACACATTTTCATCACACTGGTTAACATTGCCTTCCTGGCATTTTCTTAGTTATTGTATTAAGACAATTATATTC
>CAUYPK010056737.1:0-10795 GCA_963574355.1 Loris lydekkerianus | reverse complement strand
CACGGGATTTGGATCAAACCACTAGAATTTATTTAAAAAACAAAATAAAACAATGATATAAAAATTGCAAGAAGGTCTGAATCCAAAGTATTTCCTCTAATAGTACCAAATACCACAAGGTACAGATTATCATACAAATGTTTACAAAGACCTGCTGGGAGGGGGTCATGCACCCAGCCTTCTCAGATTCCCCAGAGGAAAGTGAAGACGTAAAACGTAAACACGGCGTGACTGGGGCAATGACATCTTCAAGTAACACGGCAAAGCCACCTGCATGGCTCCGGCCCCCTCCTCTGTGACATTTATTCTGTAATGGTAATAACTGTAAGAAAATTTTGAAGTTTTGATTCAGGACATAAGTTGCCATGTTAAAGCAAAGCCCTGATCTATTAAGTACTTTGGTGACAAAGAAGCCTTACACTTACCGTGGGGAAATGAAGTAATAACTGTCCTTCGGGAGTATCAAGGCAGCAGTTATGAAAGGGAGATAAAAACTAAAACCACAGACTCTGCGTGTCGGGAAGTGAAATGACTGAACCTTCTGGACAAGCCCCCAGTTCTCTCTTCCAGATGACATCATGTAGTTAGAACAAGGGCTTAACGACCGGCCACTGAATTATTCCGCTTTTCCATGACTGACTTTCCCTGTTGTTTGTTGCACTTGGGCATCCTGTTACCCAGGAGACCCACATCTCCATGTTCAACCTCAGACCTCTGAAAGTTCTTCTGTATGTGAAGGGTTGCTTTTTAACCTAACGGCACCACTCATTCCTGCAGTAAGATACACGTGTGTATAAGTGGCAAGGTCACTGCATGCTTTTGAATTTGAATATTTATTTTGTCCTTTTAGGTAATAGATTCCAGCAGGCCATTGTAAAACTTGATTTTATAGATGTCCTTCAGTTTCCCTTGGGTTAGGATGTAGAACTTCTGTAGTGACTTGTAATTGTCCTCCAAGAATCTTCAGATTCTTCCTCTAAGGAGATTTCCTCTTCTTTTCTGTGGTTACATTAAAGGGAATTAACTTTCTGAATTTTCTTATTGTGTGATGTATTAAAACATTATTAGAATAATTATTATTATAATAAAGCATTATTAGAATAATTCTGTGCTACATTTTGAAAACGATTTTTTCTGGGAAAAATGTAACTAATTGGAAAGTGTCGTTTACTATTGTCAAAAGACAAAATCACAAATAAATTTAGTTTAAAAATTTTAATTGGCGTTTGTCTGCCATTCTAGAACTGGGCAGCACCTCATCCTGTAAAACAGAATGAGTGCTCAGGTGAGCAACAACGAGGAAGTTGACTTTACAGACAGAAAAGGGCTGAGGAAGCAGGGACAGAAAGCAAAGCCAGGGTGGCAGTTTCAGATTTGCTTTTCTTGGAGAGTTTAAAGCCGAGAAAACTTCTTTACTATGCAGGATAAAACTGGCCCGTTTGGCTGTTACCTCTTTCTCTCCTGATTTCTTAGAAGGTCAGATGAACAACTTAGTTTCACCGTGGTGTCTTGGAAATTCAGCTTAATATCTCCGTTTTGGTTTGGTCTGTTGGGTCTAATGTAGGAGCTTAGTCCAAACCAATGGCCTCCTGTAAATTTTATTTTGCAATTAGTATTGTACAAACAAGAATTTGGCATTGCACAATGAGAGTGGGTTTGGGAACCAGCTGAGCTGAGTTCTAATCTTTACTGTTCCTTTTAGCTGTGTGACCTTCTAAAAATTACTTGACCTCCCTGTGCCTTGATTGCAACATCTGTAAAATAGGAATATTAATAACACCAGCCTTCCCAGGCGTGTCATGATGATTACATGATGCTGTGTGTACCTGCCTCGTCATTAGCACTGGCTGTTTTTCGTCATCTTTCCTCCTCATCATCATCATTCTTTACTCTATTTTCATAACATCCAAACAAGACTTATTTCCCCAGAGACTTACCTAGTTTTCTATACCTAATAGTCTCTCAACAAATTAGCGAATCTGGGCTTTTGAATTAGGATGACGAAGTAAACGGAGAGTGATTTTAAAATCCTTATTTCTCGAGCCTTTGCTTTGATGATAGTTGCAAAAGCTCTGAACTTTTCCAGGTAGTTATCTTCCATCTGTGGCCTGGAATACACAAATGAGAAAAGGAGAGGGAGACACTGGGCAGGGCAATTATGTGCCCTACATTCCTGTACTGTGGTGTTCAAGAGACTTTATTCACATTTCTGAGTGCAGTCCGGAGAGAGGTGAGCAAGCTCCACCCCCCGTGGCGTGCCTTCTCCCTGAGACAAGAGGCCTGAGAGCTGCTGGGCGGGGGACACAGGCATGCTGCCTTCTCCTCTCACAGAAAAGGAAAGGAAAAGTGCCAGCAAGAGGCAGGATGGGGAGGAAGCGGGCTCTGGAGTCTGGATTTGGATTCGAATACCAACCCTAGGTGAATTACTTCACTCCTCTGAGGTTCGGTTTCTCTTCCATCTCTTATAGCAGGTAGTGGAGGATCACAAAGCATGATCCTGAACGTGAACATATTAAAGTTCATCTCCTTGCTGCCTCGGCACAGGTAGCCAAGGTCATAAGACAGACAAACCTGACAGTTAGCTGGCTGGTTGACAGACAACCCAACAGGTGCAAGCACCAAAATGAGGAATTAAGGGGTGGAGGTGAGAACATAGAGAAAACTTAGGGTGAGGCCTGACAGATGAGTTAGGAGTTTGCCACACAGCCCAGGGGGAGCGCTGGAGACAGCCAGGCACACACAGGAGGGCAAGAGGGATGGTTGGGACCAGATCAAAGGGCCTTTTCAGCCGCATTTAGAAATTTGGACATTATCCTAAGACTAATGAGAAACTGATCACTTAGCATTCTAAGTGGAGAGTTGTGTAACAGATTTGGATTTTAGAAGTATAACTGAAGGTGGAGGTTGGATTTGAGGGGAGCTACACCAAGGCCTGGGTGTTACACAGATGGTTTCTGATGCAAGAAGGTGAACTTTGCAACAAGACGGTTACAAGACCATTGAGTCTGAGGAGTACAGACGTCTGTGGTCATTACTATCTGCAGCCCTGTGACAGTGATTCCCCATGTGTCATCATGGCCAACTGGAGGGCTTGTAAGGGTCCCAGAGTCCCAGGGACTGAACCATGCCCGATCTTTCTTTTGTTGCTCTGAGCCCATGACCTGTAGTTGCCCTGATTTTCATTTTTACACAGGGCAGAGGTGTGTGTGCAAGCTTAGACACCTTCTATTCACACATAAAAATTCATATGCCTTAAATACAGTCCAGGCAGATTTCTAAATAAGTATACCCCTCACAAATAGAGAGTGAGTGTGGGCGTATTCTGAGGGGACCTGGATAGCACTGAGCAGGGCCAGCCAGCTATTTGTGGCTGTGCTGAAAATGATTTTTTTTTTGTAAAAATCCTATATTTAAATGTTGGCAACTAAGTCTGTTTTTTTTAAACATGTAGTTTTTAATCATCTGTGGGCTGGATTCTTCCTTTATCGGTTCCAGGGCTGCTCTGCATAAACCTTTATTTCTGGCACCTTTTCTTTACTTTTCACTCCCAATCTTGGGCACTTTAGTCCCTCCTTACATCCAGCAGGAGTAGCTCAAAATCAGCCAAACTCTTTGCATTTACAAAAAGTTATATACAAAAGTAAGCTTCTATATACAAGGAGTTTATCTCAGGAAGAACTTTCAGTTGGGAATGATATCAGTTCCAAGAAAGACACTGTTATAAATGTTGTTTCTCTAAGGGGAGAAATTTCTGATTTCCAGTCAACTTATAAACCTATTTTCTGAAACATAAACACTCATCTAGACGTAAAAGAGAGAAAGTACTCACAGGTGTATGAAATATGTATTTATACACAGTTCATAAGAGTACATAATATATTTTTCTTGGGAATTGCCAGCCACTTATTTTTTTCTGCACCATATGATGGGGATGTTTTAAAATAAAAGAGACAGAAGACCCATAGATGTTTTTCTTCTACGTGGACATTTTGTCATCACTTTCATGGTAAACAGTTACGTATGTGCCTATATTTGGCATTATATAGTTTTACATTACTTTTTGAACATATTTTTTAACATTGTAGTGTAATGAGTCTCTTGCTTTCTAAAATTCAGGTATTTTCTTTTAAAAGAAGTTACTTTTCCAGTCAATAATATTAATGATTCTACAATTCTATATACTTTACAATCTTGTAAATTTTTTTACTTGCAGTATTCTTACCATAAATAAGAAAGTCACTTTTTAAATTTAAATCCTTCAAGTATCTCTAAGAGGTGAAAAAAATATGTTTTAATGAAATGATGACAATCAAAGACTTGATGCAGTGCCTGAAACCTTTTTACACCTTTAAAACGTAACATGTTTACAATGATCATAAAACACGTCAGTGACTGTTACTGCCACAATTAATAATATCATGACTGTTGTTATAAGCTGATTAATACTTAAAGAAACTGATATTTAGGAAATTAATCTGCTATGACTATAAAACTAGTCCATTTCAGAGACTAAATTTGTAAAATCACAGTTATACAGACCTAAAATCCATAGCCTTTCACTGACACCAAGTAAAAGTATGGAAGAACATGGTATAATCCCAATTACCTATTTTTCTGTTGGTTACCTATGCTTTTGAAGTCTTACCCCCTCCCCAAAATCCACACCCATACTAATGTCCTAGAATGTTTCCCCAGTGTTTTCTTCTGATAGTTTCATAGTTTCAGGTCTTTTAAAGTTTTTAATCCATTTTGATTTGATTTTTATATATAGTAGGAGATGAGGGGCTGGTTCTTCCAAGCAAAGACAATTAACAGAGCAAAAGGACAACCCACAGGGTGGTTCCTGTGGCTCAAGGAGTAGGGCACCAACCCATATACCAGAGGTGGTGGGTTCATATCCAGCCCCAACCAAAAACTGCAAAAAAAAAAAAAAAGAAAAAGGACAACCCACAGAATAGGAGAAAATTGTTTGCAAACTATCCATTGGAAAGGGGATTAATAGCCAGGATATAAAAGGAGCTCAAACAACTTAGTAACAAAAACCACAAGTTATTCCATTAAAAATGGGCAAAAGAGTGCTGAACATACAAGTAGGCAACCAGCATACGAAAAAATGGTCAACATTACTAAATCCTCAGAGAAATGGAAAACAAAAACACAACGCAGTATCATCTCACCCCGGCTAAAATAGCTGATATCAAAAAGACAGGCAGTAGCAGATGTTGGCACGGATGTGGAGAAAGGGGAATCCTCGCACGCTGTTGGCGGGAACATAAATCAGTACAGCCACTGTGGAGAACAGCATGGAGGCTTCCCAAACCTAAAATAGAACTACCGTAGGAGCCAGCAATTCTACCATTGAGTATATATCCAAAAGAAAGGAAATCAATATATCAAAGAGATACCTACACCCCCAAGTTCATGGCAGCACAATTCCCAATAGCCAAAATATGGGACAATACTGAGTGCCCACCAGTGGCTGAATGGATAAAGAAAATGTGACATATGCAATGGAATATTATTCAGCCTTAAAAATGAATGAAATCCTCTCCTTTGTAGCAACAGGGATGAGCCTGGAGGCCATCATGTTAAGTGATATAATCAGGCACAGAGAGATACGTCTCACGTGTGCCCATGTTCTCACTCATACGTGGGAGCTAAGACGTCGATCTCAGGGAAGATGGACAGATTAGTGGCTACTAGAGGCCAGGAAGTGGATGGAAGAGGAAAAAAATAATATAAATGTATTTACTACCCACTACACTGTACACTTAAAAATGGTCAAGATGGTAAATTATGTTTGTATATTTTAGCTCAATAAATTTTTAAAAAGGATCTTTTATTATTAGAGCACTTTTAATGTGCTGGGTGTATGGCATATGTTAATTCGTGTAATTTTTTTTGCAAGTACTATATGAGGTTTTATTTTATAGGGAAACTGAATACGAGGTTACTTGCCAAGGTCACGTTGCAAGTGGCAAAGCCAAATAAACACTCCTAGTTATGACTGGCAAGGCCTCCATCTTTTCCCTAGAAAACATTGTATCTAAATCATGCTTGCAAGTAACAAGTATTTTGTGTTTAATTGACAGTAGGCATTGGAGAGGTTTGTGTCACTTAAAACTAGAGAAAATTTTATTTCATCCAATTGCCAGCTAACTAGGAGCAAGCAGAAATCTTGAATAGATAGGGTTTTCTGTAAAATAAATAAAAGCGTTTCATGCCTGGTTAAAAAAAAAAAAATCTCTATTTCTTTCCATGTGTAAGAGGTGACCTTTCTGATGTTCTAGTGTGAGTAGAATTCATTCTGGAGGATGTGAGTGGGGGTTGGGGAGTGTGAGGAATGAGTGATGAGTCTGCGCCCACTTGTAAGCGGCCAGCTGTGTTAAGAGCAGTGCCGCTCTGATATCACAGAGGACAGGGAAACATAAAGAAAACTATCAGTGCGGACTGGGTGTAGCTGGGAGTGACAGAAAACCCAAAATGCCAGTGCTTCAGACAGGGTAGGATTTTATTTCTCACCCAAGGGAGAGAAGCCTGGAGCTCGGGAGTCTACGGTAGTTTCAAGATGACTGAAGGGTTTTTGTCTTGCAGCTTGTCTTCAGTATGTGGCTTTCTGCCTCATGGTCCAAGCTGGCTGTTAAATACCTGCTGTTGTGTTATAATCCAGCCTGCAGGAAGGAGAAAGGGCAGAGGAGGGGCACATCTCCCTTCCTTATGGGCAGTTCCCGGAGTCACAGTGTGACTCCTCTGTGTACAGGAGTTAGCCAGAATTTAGTCACCTGGTGGTGACCCCACATACCTGGATACATGAGAAGCTGGAAAACGTATATATATCCTAGACATCCAGATGCCCAGCTAGAAACAGAAGAGGAAGAGGGCCGGGCGCAGTGGCTCATGCCTGTAATCCCAGCACTTGGGAGACCGAGGTGGGTGGATTGTCTGAGCTCACAAGTTCAAGACCAGCCTGAGCCAGAGCAACACCTCGTCTCTAAAAATAGCCGGGTAGTGTGGCCGGCACCTGTAGTCCCAGCTACTTGGAAGGCTGAGGCAAGAGAATCACTTGAGCCCAGAGTTTGAGGTTGCTGTGAGCTATGATGCTACAGCACTCTACTGAGGGTGACAAAATGAGACTCGGTCTCAAAACAAAACAAAACAAAACAAAAAAGAAACAGAAGAAGAAGAAAACAGATATTGGGGAAAACTACTACAGTCTGCCATAGAAAAAGTGGAAGGTGCAAACTGTGCAGCAGAGGACTGCCTCCCTTCCAGCCTCTGTTCCAGGACACCCTGTGAGTCCTTTGCCTGGGGCAGGAATCCTAGAACAGATGTGTAGGTGTGGGTCCCAAACTTTTCCTCTGAGCACCTGATTTCAATCAAATGATCAAAAATCTTAGGAGCCCATGTCTCTAAAAAGAAAAGCAAAAAAATAACCACAACTTGTATTTAGTTATTTATTTTGGTAGCTTGTGCTCACCTTGCTTCCCTACAAACACCACCTGCCTAAGGAAGTGGATAAGTGATGGCTCACTAGCCCCCAACCTGCAGTTACCTTGCCGACTTGCGCCTTCCCTTTGAAAGTCTGAGCTCCCTAACATAGATACAGACCCTGCACCAGGGGCATGAATTAGGAAGTTCATGGGCCCTGCTTTCATCAGCGTACACTCAGGGAATCTTGCCGTGGGTGGGAGGTAAATTTAAGCCATGGGACTGTTTAGGAAGCTAGGTGCATGTCTGTTTTCTTCTGGCAGTGCTCCTTCCTGGCAAAGAATATTGAACTATTAATCCTATCAACTATTTTTTGAATGCCAAACCCATTTCATGTGTTATTGCACTTGAACTTCAGAGCAACCTCAAGGTGTGATAGGTCTTATCAGTCTTTATTTTACAGATGGAGACATACAGAGACAAAGTCACACATCCAGTAAGGGGAGCTGCCAGGATCTGAACTTAGGTTGGATAGACACCAAAACCCATGCCCTCTATCAGTATAGCCTCATGCCTTTAAAAAATAGTACAGTGCCCCCCTCAATGATGCTTTTGGTGTCATAAGCTGAGGAAAGTAACTGGGAAGAGTCAACTTTTTTCTGCTGCTGTATTAGGGCTTCCTGGACCCTTTCGTGGTTTCTTTACTGAGCTGCAGGTAAAACGCTGTTGCAGTGAATTATAGGAAATCCTACCGCCTCAGAGCCGTGAGGATTTAGAGACTGCTGCAGGTGAGCAGGTGAGGGAGGTAGCAGAGAGCGGGAGCTGGAGGCCTGTTTCCTCCCAGATTATTGCTTTTCAAAGGTCTGTGGCAGAGAGCCCACTGTTCCTCCCAGTGTAGGAGAATATAAGTGTCATCAATATATTTCCAAAAAATAATATCTCCCCTACTAAGGACATGGCAAAGAAATGGAACCAATTATTAGAAAGGGCTTCACAGCTAACTGGCTAGGAGGCAGGCCTTGAGGATACAGTGTCTTCCTCTGCCAGACATTCTTCCTCCGTCAAGTGTCCTGGGTCCCTGAACCTCTCATTTATTTGCTGAGCAGCTTTGGTGAGTGACTGTAGGGTGGGGTGAGCTGGCGTAAAGCTGAAAAAGTAGTAACTGGTAGGTCACTTGCCGCCACTTACCCTTTGTGTCCTTGGTGTATCACTCGGGATGAGGGGGAGCACACTCAGCCTGGCTTCACAGCTGGCAGGTTGGCTTCTGCCCCTGGACAATCTGCTTAGGAAGCCTTCAAACTCTTTGCTTCGTTGACCCAGCAGGACATTACTAGGAACTCAATGGCTTTTTTTTAATTTTTTCTCTGAATCTCTCTGCAGTGTTTTTCTGGTCAGCTTCCCTTTATAGTTCCCCCTGCACACCTGCTGGTTTCCAGATGACTGTCTGCGTCTCCACGGCTTTGCGTTGCTTTAGCCCATCCCAGGAGAGTAAAAGAGACATGGTTTCTTCCAGGACCTCTCTCAGGAGAGCCAAGAACCGATCTTCCCAGTTCTCCTCAGCAAATTTCCCCTTGATCTCATTAGCCCAAACAGGGTCAGGAGTTTATCCTTGAACATGCAGCACCAGGGGCTGCATAATGCAAATCAACTTGGGCTGAGCCACAAGCCTCACGGCCAGATCAGCTTCCCCCGAGGTGTTGAGGTACCCAAATGAAAGTAAAAGTTGTCACCAAAAGAACGGGAGTGGGGTCGGGACCCTAGACTCCCTGTGTGAGGATCAGTCCCCACCCCTCCTAGGAGCACCCCAGGGCTCTCAGCTTGACTCAGCTTTTGGAAGGCTGCTGCCCCCTAGCGTCGTGAGTAAAGCGTTGTCTCTAGAAGCCAGACACTTGGGTTCGCCTCTTACAGGAGAATCCTGGGAGCGGGTCACCCTCTCACACACAAGAAAATCATAAGGAAGGAAAAAAAACTTCCAGAAATGTTTTAATGAATAAGTGAGCTTAATTGGAGGTTATGCATGGACCCCAGTAGGCCAGTATGCAGGCCTTCCCTGAGTTTGCAGACCTGCCTCCTCAGACCAGTCTGTATAGCTCTTTTCACACTTGTCACTTATTATCCCAAGTGTGTCTTCCTCACGCACTTCCTTCTAAAGAAGGGTGTACTCTCTGAGCGTGAAGCATAGTGCAAATACCCATCTGCTCGCATGGCACTGCCATGCTTAGTGAATACTCTTCTGAGTAAGTAGGGGCCTCCTGCATTGCTTATAAATACCAGATATATGAGTAAGTAGGGGCCTCCTGCATTGCTTATAAATACCAGATATATGAGCCTAATTATACTCGTAATAAGCAATCAATTGTGTTTTGAAATCACAGGTTACACAAATATGAAAATATTCCCGAAAATACACATGTAAGCACCTGTTTTGTGCTGTGGAGCAGTCATTATGTGGTCCTAGCAGAAAAGGCACTTACTCTGCAGGGCTTTTTATTCTAACCAGATCAATGTTGCTACTACGAGTTCTACTTTCAGGGGTGGGCAAAGCTATGGCAGAGGGGACCTGCCTTTGGCCTATGTGGGGTAACAAGACTTTTCCCATGTTCCATAATTTGGGTTAAGGTTAGAGGGGAAGAGCAGGGACATAATAAGTATAAGGTAGAAGACTCAAGAAAGAAAAGGGTTTTGTTTTGTTTTGCTTTTTTTTCCCCCAATGTATTCAATACTATTATGTAACAAATATATAATCACCTACACATTCATACAAATGATAAAACACTATAATCCAGAAAGAAGGAGGGAAGAGGAGGGAGAGGGGAGGGGGAAGTCTGGGAGGAGAGAGGGTATTTGGTGGGACCTCACCTAATATGCATAATGCAATGGTACATTTTAAAACTAGTAAGAGTAGAATATAAATGTCTTACCACAACAAATAAGTAAGTGAGGTGATGGTTATGTTAACTAGTTTGGTGTAAGCTTTCCACGTTGTATATCAAATCAGCACCATTGTACCCCATAAATGCATTAATGGACACAGTTATGATTTTTTTTATATTATACATCATTTTATTTTATTTTTTTTCTTTTTTTTTCATTTTTTTTAATTGTTAAATCATAGCTGTGTACATTAGTGCAATCGCCTGTACCCATTCCAAGATGCACCATAGATGTGGCCCGACCCATTACCCTCCCTCCACAAAAACCTCCCCCCTCCCTTCCCCTTCCTTGCCCCCTTCCCCATAGTCTTGTGCTATAGTTGGGTTATAGCCTTCATGTGAAAGCTATAATTTAGCTTCATAGTAGGGCTGAGTACATTGGATACTTTTTCTTCCATTCCTGAGATACTTTGCTAAGAAGAATATGTTCCAGC
>CAUYPK010056734.1:0-20131 GCA_963574355.1 Loris lydekkerianus | reverse complement strand
AGCTTGAGGCTATTTCTAAAAAAAAAAAAAAAAAAAAAAAAAAAAAAAAAATTGCAAACAATAAGTCTGTGGGCCAGCACATAGATATCACCCACAAACTTATGAGAAAAGCTCCACCCTCCGCCTACTTACTCAAAATCTGTAGTATAATAAGACTCCCCAGAAAACTCATCTGCACACTGAAGCTTGAGAAGCATTTCTATCTCCATCAAGTGTTTCTGCTTTTTCTCTATCAGAACCCTTTCTGAGCTAGTCTTCTCTCCTACCCTGCCGCCTTTCCTAGTTAGGTACAAGACACTCAGCACCTCGGACACTGCATCAGCCAGAAGACCCCAGGGATCAATAAGGTCCAATTCTCAACATGTGGCGAAAGAGAAAGAGACCCACGAGCTGGGCCTAAGAGCCACCCTACCTGAGAGAGAACACTGGGGAGGTTAGGGACCAAACCTATCAGGGAGGTACCTGCCAAAGCTGTTAGCTTTACCTTTGTGATGATGTAAAGAAATTTAAAAGCCAGATGAACGAGGGAAGCTGGAGATGTCTTATCTTGCACTATGTCCAACAACAAGTTCATCATCCATTCTAGGGAAAACACATATCAAACATTTTCTGTAAGATTAAGCATCAAAATGGAACTGAATCAAACTACCAAAATAAAAGCTTACTTAGAAATATAGGAATGGCTCAACATTACTAAACTTATGAAAGCAATAGAAAAACATGCTCATCTTAACAGTTTCTGAAAGGGCATTAAGCATTTATACAACAATCATCCACTTTTAAAATGCAGGGAGAAATATTCTTGTCTTATTAAAAAAAGTATTTTATCTCAAAGCAATATCTAACACCATATTTTACATAAGATACTTGCTATAACTACTGATGCAGCAACGACCTGGTGCTAACCAACATAAAAGAAGGGATTTGCACTTCCAGTTATAAAGGAATAACTAATACAGAATTTTCCCACCATCAATAATTATTAAACTGAATAAAATATATGAAATAACTGTTTTCAGACAGTGACCCTGAAAGTGAAACTGAAATGCTCTCTGCTGGGAGGCAGTTTCTGGACTGGAGCAGGGAGAGAGGGACTCCGGCAGACCAGCAGTCCTACAGAGCCTAGACTTCAGGGAGACTGAGACAGCCGGATGTGCAGGGAGAAGCATCAAGGAGGAGGGAGCTAAGTAGAGAGTGCGCTCCAGAGCGCGGAGAGAGGTGCCCGAGTCTCAGGAGTGGTTCACAGGAACTACCAGGAAGCACGGAGGCGAACAGTCCCCACCACTCACATCGACTATCACTCCAATTCTATCCACCAGAGTGCAGTCACTGTAAGCACTCAGGACAACCAGCAAATAACATCGACTATCACTCCAATTCTATCAGCCAGAGTGTAGTCACTGTAAGCACTCAGGACAACCAGCAAATATTCCACTGTAAGCACTCAGGACAACCAGCAAATATTCCAGAAAGGTCATCTCCTAGCAGAAAGGTTAGATTAGAGGAAAAGCCTAAACCTGCCCTAACAAAGCTTAAAAAGGACTGAAAGGGCAGTGCCTGTGGCTCAAGGAGTAGGGTGCTGGCTCCATATACCAGAGGTGGTGGGTTCAAAACCAACCCCACCCAAAAAAAAAAAAAAAAAAATTTTTTTTTAATAAATAAATAAATAAAAAGGACTGAAAGGAATAGCCAGGCTTAGTGGTGACACCTGTAGTCCCAGCTACTCAGGTAGCTGAGGCAGGAGGATTCCTCCAGCCCAGAACTTCAGGGCTGGGCGGCACCTGTGGCTCAAGGAGTAGGGCACCGGCCCCATATACTGGAGGTGGTAGGTTCAAACCCTGTCCCAGCCAAAAACTGCAAAAAAAAAAAAAAAAAACATAAGTTCAGGGCTACAGTGTGCCATTGATCACATCTGTGAACAGCCACCATATTCCAGCCTGGGCAACAGAGCCAGACCACCCTGTCTCTAAAAAAACAAATTTTTTAAAGGATTGAAAGGATATGTGTCTTTTTTTTTTTTTTTTGTAGAGACAGAGTCTTACTTTATCGCCTTTGGTAGACTGCTGTGGCATCACACTGTTCACAGCAACCTCCAACTCCTGGGCTTAAGCGATTCTCTTGCCTCAGCCTCCCGAGTAGCTGGGACTACAGGCGGAAAGGATATACATGTCTTACAAGGAGCTTAACTGCCTCCCAAACTTTAACACTATTTAAAGAAAATTAAAAAAAAAACACTCAACACTGTAACATCTCCAACATCTACTCAAAAATTACCAGACATGTAACCTTCTAAAATTACTGTGACCTGGGCGGTGCCTGTGGCTCAAAGGAGTAGGGCATCGGCCCCATATGCCAGAGGTGAGGGGTTCAACCCCCGCCCCGGCCAAAAACTCCAAAAAAAAAAAAAAGAAAGAAAAATTACTGTGACCCTTAACAGAAAGTAAGTCAACAGAAATGCCCCAAAATTAATACAGATGACATAATTAGTAGACACAAACTTTTTTTTTGAGACAGAGTCTATGTTACCCTTGGTAGAGTGCAGTGGCGTCACAAATCACAGCAACCTCAAACTCTTGGACTCAGGTGATTCTCTTGCCTCAGCCTCCCCAGTAGCTGGGACTACAGGCGCCCACCACAACGCCCGGCTACTTTTTGTTGTTGTTGCAGTTGTCATTGTTGTTTAGCAGGCCCAGGCCGGGTTCAAACCCACCCACCCCATCGTATCTGACTGACACCCTAACCACTGAGCTACGGGCATGGAGACAAAAACTTTAAAATTAATATGATAAGTAAAATTAAAATAAAAATTACATCAATGATGAAAATGTGTCAAACGGTCTATAAAACCAGTGTATGGTGTACCATGATCGCATTAATGTACACAGCTATGATTTAATTAAAAAAAAAAGAAAATGACATCAAGGATGTCAAAGAATATATGAATGATATTAAGGGAGGAAATGGAAGATACTAAAAGAAAAACAGAACTTCAAGGGCTAGAAAAAAAACAAGATCTGAAATGAAAAAAAAAATGTGATTAAAAGTAGATTACACAATGGCTCGGAGACCATAGCTCAATGGTTAGGGCGCCAGCCACATACATTGGAGCTGGTGGGATCAAGCCCGGCCAGGGGCCTGCCAAACAACGATAACTACAACAACAACAACAACAAAAAAAAAAAAAAAAGAAAAAAAAAAAAAATAGCCAGGCTATTGTGGTGGGCAAACGTAGTCACAGCTACTTGTGAGGCTGAGGCAAGAGAATCGCTTGAGCCCAAGAGTTTGAGGTTGCTGTGAGCTGTGACACCACAGCGCTCTACCGAGGGTGACATTATCAGACTCTGTCTCTAAAAAAAAAAAAAAGTAGGGGGGCACCTGTGGTGCAAAGGAGTAGGGCACTGGCCCCATGTACCAGAGGTGGCGGGTTCAAACCCAGCCCCAGCCAAAAACTGCAAAAAAAAAAAAAAAGAAAGAAAGAAAGAAAGAAAAAAGAGATTATACATTGAAAAAGAAATCCATGAACTTGGAGACATAGTAATAAAAACTTTTATACCAAAGAGAAAAGAGAGCAACTGAAAGAAACTAAACAGTGTCAGACCCAGTAGCCTAATGCTTTTAATCCCAACACTTTGTTGAGAAGCTGAAGTAGGAGGATTGCTTGAGGCCAGAAGTTTGAAATCAGCCTCAACAACCAGCAAGATTCCATTTCTACCAAAAAATTAAAAAAAATTAAAAAAAAAACAAAACTGCTGAGTGTGGTGGCACACACCTGTAGTCCCAACTATTCAGGAGGCTAATGTGGGAGGATCACTTGAGCTCAGGAGTTCCAGGCTGCAGTGAACTGTGTGAAATGACCACTGCACTCCAGCCTGGGCAACAGAGCAAGACCCTGTCTCAAAAGAATTTTTTAAATTACCAAAATTTACTGAGACATCAAAGATTTGAGTACTAGAAAAATGATACCATGTTTTTTAGACAGGAAAATTAAATCTTGTAAAGATATCTCCCCTTTATGAATTTGTGGATTTGAGAGAATTCCAAAGGGATTTGTTGAGTGAGGAATGATTCTTAAATTCACCTGCATTAATAAAAAGGCTAGAAAATAGTCAAGAAAATAAGAGGGTCAGATGCTAGGTAAATACATTATAAAGCAACAACATAAAACAGACATGGTAGAAACAGATTCATGGGACAGGAAAATATATTCAAAGACCAAGGCTAATATATTTAGGTATTTAATACTGATTTAAAACGGCATTGCAAGCAGGAAGAGAAGTGGCTGGATCATTCAATAAAGGAAGTTTACATGACTAAACAGGAAAAATATACTTTCTAAAGGCCAGAGACCAACAGGCTAAATATTTTTAAAACTTCAGTAGATAAAATCACTACACATAAAAGGCAAAAGGCATGAAATATATGCAACACAGGACAAAGGACCAATATTCATGACTGCTGTTTCCTATTTTCCAGAAAACAATGAACCTTAAAAATCAACTGAAGCACTCTAAACAGCTCACAGCAAGTGTATAGAAATAGTTCTGGCAAGAAGGGTCTAAATCAGCGGTTCTCAACCTGTGGGTTGCAACTCACAGGAACTGTATTAAAGGGCTGAAGCATTAGGAAGGTTGAGAACCAGTAGTCTAACTACAGGGTCAAGGCTGTTACTTAAGGAGATGAAACCACCACCTTCTACCTCTTGAGCAGTAACCACACCCGCTTCCTGGGGACCAGATCCCACGTGTGGGAACCACCATGAGCCCAAGACCTACTCTGAGACAAGGCCTGGGAGCCTCCTGTCCCGCCTCCCCTCCAGCATGGCCAGCCCTTCTGCCAGATGTCAGAGTCCTTCTCCCTGCAACTGTCTGTCTCCCAAGGGCCTCTATCCTTACTCCCCTCACCAAGCCTGTAAGTTCTCCTAGAAGGGAAGACAAAGTTGATCTCAATGAAGCAGTAAAATCTAGAATCCAGAATTTAAAAATCAGGCCTGGCCAAGGTGGCTCACACCTATAATCCTAGAACTGGTGGGTAGATTGCTTTAGCTCAAGAGTTTGAGATCAGCCTCAGCAAGAGTTGAGACTCCGACTCTAAAAATGGGAAGAAAAAAAAACAAACTAAGGCAAGATGGCTTGAGCCCAAGAGTTTCAGGTTGCTCTGAGTTATAATGCCATGGCTTTCCACCAAGGGTGACAAAGTAAGACTCTACCTCAAAAAATAAATAACTTTTTTTTTTTTGAGACAGGGTCCCACTGTTGCCCAAGCTGCAGTGCAGTGATGTGATCATAGCTCACTACAGCCTCTAACTCCTGGACTCATGCAATCCTCCTGCTTCAGCCTCCTGAGTAGCTGAGACCACAGATGCCACCACCACATGCAGCTGAAACCACTTATTTCGCACAGCCCTTGAGAACTTGACTTTCTCATTGCCTTCAGGAAGACACAGACATGAAGCATAAGAGTCCACAACAGACACTAGATTTAAACTTTGGCTGGGGGCTGGACAAGGTAGCTCATGCCTGTGATCCTAGCACTTGGAGGCCACAGAAGGAAGATAGCTTGTGCTCAGGAGTCAGAGACCAGCCTAAGCAAGAGAGAGATCTGTCTCTAGTAAAAATAGTGAAACTAGCTAGGTGCACTAACATGCACCTGTAGTCCCAGCTACTCAGGAGGTTGAGGCAGGAGGATCACTTGAGCCCTGGAATTTGTTTGAGGTTGCTGTGAGCTAGATAATGATGTTGCATACCACCCTGTGCAACAGGGACACCCTGTCTCTCAATCAATCCATCAATCAACACGTACTAGCTATGTGACCTGGGACACGTTTCTTAACCTCCCAGAGATGTGCTCCAGTTTCCTAATTCTTCTATGAGCACTGTGAGGTAACTGTGACAAAGTTAAGTTTTTTTAAAAAATCATTCAGAAAAAGCAAAAATAGTGTACATAAATGTATAATTCACAAAGAAACACTGTATAAATTTAACAATAAATGTAAACAATATTTCACCCTCAGTAAGAAACATCAAAATGCAAAAAAAAAAAAAAGTCGTGCCTTTCCTCTTTAATAGACACTTTTATGTTTATGCTGGTAAACATTCCAAAAATTGAAATCCAATCTTGGCAAAGATATAAAAATAGAGAAAGAAGGGTCAGGCTGCAATTCCTGACCTATGGACGGATTACTTGGAAGCCAGGAGTTTGAGACAAGCCCAGGTAACAAAGCAAGACCCCTCTACAAAAATTATTTTAGCAATTAAAAAAAGCTCACCTTCCACAAAATCTGTTACTTGAAAAACAAGACAGCAGGCGGTGCCTGTGGCTCAAAGGAGTAGGGCGCTGGCCCCACATGCCGGAGGTGGTGGGTCCAAACCCAGCCCTGGCCAAAAACTGCAAAAAAATAAAATAAAATAAAATAAAAAATAGAAAAACAAGACCGCATGCACAGTACTGGTCCACTTATGAGGTACACATGTGCACAGTGACCTAACTCAGCAGCTCACACACAGGTCTCAACACCCAGGGCAGACAGGGAAACTCAGGTGCACAGTGGCTCAATGACTGAGTAGTAGAGTTACAATGTGAACCCAGGTGGTCAGGCACCAAGGTTCATGGACCTCCCTCCCTCCCAAGCTGCCTCTCAACTTAGTTAATATTGTCACATTCCTCCTTCCTGAGTTACTTTTGTAGGTACAAAGAAAAAAAATTTTAGTCAGTACGAAATAGGTCAAAAATAAAACAATGAGAAAGCAAATATTCAGTGCCTTTACACTAAAGTAAGAAAACCTCAGTATGTCTATCTGTAAAATGGGGGCAACCTGACACACTCTTCAGCTGCTGTAGGGGGTGAATGGTGACCTGTGTAAAGCACTCGGCCCTGGATGACTATTACCAGAAAGACAGCACGTGCCCAGATATAAACAGGCTAACACTAAATAAAGAGCAAGTTGAGTCCTTCAAATAACAGAACAGAAGAAAGTAGCTCACACACATCTGCCCACAGCCCAGAGCAACCTCTGGAACTCAAGCCGGCATCACAGATCCACTCAAACCAACCCACCAGGCCCTGCAAGCAAATAAGACGTAGGCACTTCCTGGCACCTCATCCTGACACCCTCTGCTGTCAGCACGTGTGCTAACACCATACACCAGGGGTTCAGGTCATCTGTTGTTCAACCACCACAATCGTCAGCTGCTCTTCTTACCAAGGTGTGGGTCCAACAGGTGTGGCTGCTCCTGGTACTTGTCCATTATCACTGAGGAGAAAAACATGAAAATTAATTCTCAGTGAGCCTCAGAAAGCCTGTCTTCTCTTGCAAACTCCCACGGGTCAGCTCCCAAGAGCATACCTCATCTCACCAATAGATAGATGTACACCCAGGGGTGGGCACCCCACCTCCCTCCAGCCTCCCAAGGCTCTGGCCATGATTTCTCTGCTTGTTTTGTACACCTTCTACAGACCCTCTTCCCACGCCTCAAGTGTGCCCTTCCTCCCTAGCAGGGCTTCTTCCTCACCGCACTCATTCTCCACGCCACCTCCACCAGTTACGAACCAAGCTCAATACTCCCCGTTAGATGCATCCACTCCACTCCTCTCCTTCCCTGCAGTGCCCCTATAACCTCTTTGACCCCGTACCAGCTGCTTTCCACTCCTCCCAGCAGCTGACACTGCTTCTATCCAAACCAGTGTCTCTACCCATGGGTCTCACCTGCCACACACTTCCACATCTGACCAAACTCCCTCACCGCTTCCCAAGAATAGAAGAATGAGCTATCACTGGTCCCTGAATATGTAACTGGTTCCTAGAACAAAAACGCCTTTTTACAACTCTCTTACATTCCAAGTTCCCAGGTCAGTGAGATTCACTAACCAGAACTTTCTAATTTTGTTTCACTGATCCCCTTCTTTTTTGAGTTGGTTTTCAGAAATGGTAAATCCTCTTTGCAGTGAGGAGATAGTAAAGAGGCTTTGAGCTGCAACTGTTTAAAGAAGTCAAGATAAGTCACATTCCACCACAAACACTGCCCAAGGACCAACTGAGCAATCTACTCTCCACAACCCACTTGTGTGAGACCAAAGGATGGCCAATATTAACGCCTAGCAGACAGGGCCCACCTTGACATACTACTAAAATCTCCACCCTGGAAGGGGGATCAGCCACCTGTAGTGCCAGAGGTTGAAGCCGAGGAGGGTCACACTGGATTCAGACTGTCCAGGTTAAAACTGAGGAGAAGGTAGTTGAGACATGACCTTTATTCAACTTGTGGCAGCAAGAAGTTATGGGGCCATCAGCCTTCACTCAGCTCTTGAAGGCAGGCAAGCTAACATAGCAGCTCCCCAGGCAGGCAAAAAGCCTGGGGCTTTACATGGTAGCCAGAATAGTGGCTCCCGATCAAGCACTACAGAAGATTACTTAAGGTAATAAGCACTAGCTGGCCCACCCATGGTTTCTCAAAATAATCTGGCACCTCATGGCCTTCAGGCAAGAAAGCCTAATTGACTCATCTCCCCCACACTCACCTTTTAGGGTTTCTCACCTCACAATCTACACCGTAAAGTGTTCCCAGAGAGTCCCTGTGTGAGTGTGGAGCACTGTCTCCCTTTGCCACAATATGCACTAGGACAACAAACAGTGATGGCACAAGCAGGACTTATGGTCCATGTTTCTGTCCAGCATGCAGGAGACAGTGATATAGCCACTGGGCAACATCTCTCAAAGGGGTAGTCTGTTGCCACCAGACTTAGACAAGGGAGTCTGCTTCATCATGACCTGGATGGGCCCAGGGGGGCATGCAAGCTGATGTGACACTGTCACTGTTTCCAGGGTCCCAGCTCCCACAACTCCTGCCCCATGGCCTGGCCCCACAATGGCCTGTGCATAACCATCCAGTGGTTTAGGGGTCACGTGGCCATTCATAGGGTCAACGCCCCCCCTAAAGACAGCCTAGCTTTCTGCACAGGTCACTGACAGCAATGGCTCATCAGCAGCCACTAGTCACACCACTCAGAACTCAGCCCACTGCTGCTTTATTCAGTCCCTGTGTCATACCCAATAGCGTCTGTCAGCAGGTAGAAGGCTACAGCCGTCCACCAGGCAGGGCAGGGTGCCCAAAACTGGAGCCCACAATCTCAGAAATAGGGGCATCCCCCTTCTTAAAGGGCTAGCTTTCACTTACCAGGGTGTTCTGCACCCCAGCATTCACGCAGGCCACGGGACCCAACACTTTCTGTAACTCAGACCATAACAGGCTGAGGCTCAGGGCACCATGCTGCTGTAAATACACCCCCCACTTTGCCAAGGTTGCGTCTATGCTTACCCACCGCAGAGCTTAGTGGTCCAGTCCCATACCCACCCCACAATAGCATACATGGTATGGAGAGTCACAGGAGCAGTAGTACCATGTTGTTGCCAGCAGGGCCTCACTGAGGCAGAGCTGCTGCTCAGACTCCTTGGCCTGAGTCAGGGAGCCCAATTTCCCTCGCAGGCCTACGTGGCCTCCACAGCCTGCCAGTTCTCTCAGAGGTCACTGTTCATTTTCTGCTGCTCTACAGCCCTCAAGCTCCGTGGCCTCTTTCTCCAGACACCAACCTGACAGTACAATTCCTACAGAAGGGTCTGCTGGTCAGCCTCTGCCTGGCTGGCCTGAGCGTCCCAGGCCTAGCCCACCTCCAGCAGGGTCTCGATGGATCAGATTCTGTGAGCTGCAAGTTCCCCTCCCTGGCCTCCATAAGCTGCCCATGGAGACCACTCAGCTTCTCACTTCCACTTCAGAGGACTATAGCACACTGTGCAGCTCAGCCACCTGCTGCTGCCCCTGGGCCCTCTCCGCGTCTGCCCAGAGGCTGGCATGGCTGGTCTGTGTGGCAGGGCTCCAGACTGACCCCATCCAGGCACTTTCTCAGTGCCTCTCCACTTTCACTGTGAGCCACCTACAGCTGCAGAACCTGCTTCTGGAAGCAGCTGCCTTGGATTCCAGGGCTGTCTGCTGCTGCTCCTCCTGCTGCACAGGACTCTCCACCAGCTCCTTGCCGACCTGAGTTCCTGCCAGAGCTTGGCCTGCTCTGCATTCTGCCCAGTCTCCACCTGGCTTGTGGCCTAAATCAGGGCATTCCTCAGGACAAGGTATTCCTGCTGCAATGGGCCAGCTGAGGGTTAGGGCCACTCTCCAGTTGCTCCTGAAGAATCCAGATGTTGCCCTGGTTGGGGAACTCCCTCTGTTCTTCCTCTTTCAGCAGAAAATCTTGCAGGTGAATGGCTCATACACCTGGCCTCTCAGCCCTCCCTCGTTCTGCTTCTCCCTTCTTATTCTGTCATTTCAGGGGGTTGGAACCACTGCTCTGGAGTGAGCTGTTGCCATAATTCTAACAGCAGGGTGTTGGATTTCCCACCAATTTTCGCTTGGTTAACCCCTGCTGCCAAAGGGACAGCTGAGTGCACGTGACCTTCACTGACTCTGTGGCTTCCCCCCCCCATGTTGCTTTTTCAGTAGCAGGCCAGACTCCCTTCTCTTGCCATATGGTCTCTGCCTCCTCTAGAGCAGCTATAGTATCACAGTTACCTTACTGGTCGTCCCACATAAGGTGCCAATATTGCCACCAAGGACCCAAACAGGGCAGAGGGCACACTCTGCAGCATGATGTCCTCCATACCAGATGTAAAGTGTTCAGCATCGGCCCTGGACATTCGAGTTAAACATGGCATTCCACATGCCCAGTTCCCAGAGAACCTGCTATAGTTCCAAATAGGACTGCAGAGACTAACAGGACCTGGCAGGTCCCCAGCATTAAAGCACACAGTGCAGGCTGTGGCCATGACCCAGACCAGCAGGTGTCGCGGCAGCAACACTGCAAGTGCTACTGCAACGACAGGTGTGTGGTGACAGAGGCTGATCTTTCCATCTCTGGGACATCCAGGATAACAGCCACCCCTAGATCCCATAAATGCAAAACTCAAACAGCCAGGGATTCATCCACTTTCGGCCTAAACTGTTTCCACAGCCCCACCAACTCCATCTAGGTATACAGACAAAAGACAGAGTGTTCAGTCACTTGTGGGGGTGTGGCTGCCTGCCCTCCTTGGGCCCTTGGTTGTTCTATCTTCTTCTATTACCACTGGCTATGCCCTAAAGCAGGGCTCCACTTCCTCTTCTTCTTTGGAACTAAACTAAGAGTTCAACTGATCTCCTGAGTCACCCTGCCACCCTTCCTCCAGGAGCCATTTCATGTCCACCAATGCCCTGTGTTGGGGGTCACACTGCTGCCCCTCTTCAAGGAGCCTTGAAGGGCCCTGTGCTGTTGTCACTCTGCCTGGAGTTCTCAGATGCTGTTGCCTCCTGAAGCATTGCCTCCAACTCTGTTTGCAAAGTTGTAAGAAACACCCAGGCCCCAGTCATGCAGCTGCATGGGCATTTTTTTTTTTTTTTTTTTTGTCACTTTATCGCCCTGAGTAGAGTGCCATGGCATCACACTCCTCACAGCAACCTCCAACTCCTGGGCTTAGGCAATTCTCTTGCCTCAGCCTCCAAGTAGCTGGGACTACAGGCGCCCACCACAACGCCCGGCTATTTTTTTGTTGCAGTTTGGCTGGGGCCAGGTTCGAACCCGCCACCCTCGGTATATCGGGCCAGCACCCCACCCACTGAGCCACAGGCGCCGCCGGGCATTTTTTTTCTTTAAAAGCCTCTCCCACCGTGTAGAGGGCCTGCTGACCGGTGGTGGTGTCCCATCCACATTAGGCCACTCCTGATGGGGCACCCAGGCAGACAATAGGCAAGCCATTGAGTACCACATACTGGAGGGCAGCCAATCCCTTTATCCTCCCCTCCAGGGGTGCATAAAGTTCCATACCACTCTATGATGGATACTGCCAATGTCAACTGTAGTGCCAGAGGTTGAGACCGAGGAGGTTCGCACTGGATTCAGACAGGATGGAGGAAACCTGAGGAGCCCAAGGTAGCCATGACATGCCCTTTACTCAGTTCCTGGCAGCCAGTGAGCAGGCATGGGGCCAGGCCAAGTGGCAGTAAGACACTTTCCCCGCAGGTAGAAAGCCTCAGGGCCTTATACAGCAGCCAGAACAGCAGCTCAGAATCAAGCATTGATGACCAACAGCACTCAAAACAATCAGGCACCTTGTGGCCTTCAGGCAAGAAAGCCTTTTTAAAGCTTTTCTTTAAAAAAGAAATGTGGCCATTTCTTCCTCATGCAATGCACGTGTCATGCGGTTTCTCACTGCACCTGCCCCAAACAGTAATGAAGCTTCCTCACTATTTTACCTCCTAAAAACCCGACCTAGTAGGTCCTCCCGATACATCCCCCTCTCTCTCCACTCAGCAATGGGCTCTCAGCGCCCAGGGCTCCCGAGAGAGCCACTGCGGCTCTTGCTTTCACCCCAGCTCGCAGCCCAAGAAATCCCTTAAGTCCAGGCAGGGCCAGGGCGCAAATCTCGGGGCATCTCATGTGGAAGCCCACCTCTTGTCTTAAATCATATGCCTTCAGGACGGAAAACAACCTAGGAAACTTCTTCAGCTTGAACGGTCCACACCGACAAGGGAACCGAACTCTGAGCCCTGCTACCCATATAACTGCGAGATCCCAAGGACTCGCTGGAAATGACCCACCGGACAAGCGCACAACTGGGTTCAAAGCAGCCCGTCCCGCCTCGTGGGCGGAGACGCGGGCTGGGCCGGGCTCCGTCCCCGCGCTCCCGCGGGCCCTCCGGGCCACACAGATGCCGCCAGGAGCGCAAACGGGGAGGAACCGAGGCAGGGCGGAGCAGCGTGGCGCTAACGGGCCGCAGCTCCACCGGGACCCGCCCCCAGGGTCAGGGCCGCTCCCACCCTCCGCGCGCCGCCCGGCCGGGGAAGCCCAGCTCTGCACCCGCGCGCCGGTCGCCTCTCCCGGAGGCTGCTCGCCTCGGCCGCAGACCGCCACGCACCGCGGAACCGCTCCTCTGCCACCTCTCGCGCCGCGCGGTCGCCGTGCACCGCCCGCAGGCGGCCGAGCAGCGCGCCGGTCTCCGCGCTCTCGCCGAAGGCCTCCAGGGCGGCGCCGCGGGTTACCGCGTCGTCCTCCGCCTCCTCGTCCAGGCCACCCGCAGCCGGCACTTCGCTCAGGGCCATCGCTGCTATCCGCGCTTCACAGACTAGACCGCCGGGGACGCAGCGCGCGCGCTGGGGAAGGGAGGAGCCCCCCTGAGGCGGCAACCAGCTCTAGTCCCGCCCCGCGACCTCCGACCCCGCTCGCAGGCCCGCTACGGAGCGCTCCAGCCGCCAAAATAACATGCGCGGAGGTGAAGCCGTACTCTGAACAGCGCAGGCGCCAAGTGGGGTCAGAAGACCCGGGACCGGCGTAGGGAGCAGGCGGCGAACCCGCAGAGGTGGAGCGGTAGCCAATGGGCCCGAGACGAAAAAAACCGCAGGGGCTGGGGGGCGGGGTCCGAGCAGGTAGGCTGAGGACCTGGAGGGGTGGGAACGAGAGCGTGGGCGGGGCGCGGCCGAGTATGTGGGCGGGGTCCGAGCACCTGCTGGGCAGGGTCTCCGCTCGGGGCGGGGCCCGAGCACTGCGGGACCGAATCTCTGGCCCCTGGCGAGACCTAGCACTTTCGCAGGGTCCCGGAGGGGCGGAAAGCCCGGGGATGGGGATCTCCAGGCCGATCCTTAAAGGATGACACCCCTGACTTCCCACCCACTCTGGCCATCCGGACAGCCTGACGACACGGATGCCCCGCTGCCCATGGCTAGCTCTGCAGGGAGGCGGCCGGAAGGTGCCAGCACCGTGAACTGGAGCGGGAGACCTGAGCACCCAGGGCTGCGGCGCCAACTTTGGGGTCCGCAAACCTCAGAACGAGGTGAGTTTCTAGACAGCTGTCTTAGGAACGTCCGAACCCCAGATATGACCTGCGACAAACCTGCGAGGACCCTGGGCCCAAGAACTGGCGCACAAACTTGGACACGCAGGGACGCAGCCACACGACCCTCTACTAGCTTTATTGGTCCGGGTGCCGCTGCCTGCGGGGGCGGGGCTGGTGGGGAGGCCGATGGGTAGTGGGGCTGGGGAGGCCATGGGGGGGCTGATGGGTGGGGGCCGGGGGCCGCTGCCTGCGGGGGTGGGGCTGGTGGGGAGGCCATGGGGGGGCTGATGGGTGGGGGCCGGGGGCCGCTGCCTGCGGGGGCGGGGCTGGTGGGGAGGCTACGGGGGGGGGGGAGGGGAGGCTGATGGGTGGGGGCCGGCGGACTGGGAGGCAGGGGCGGGCGGCCCGGCTACTTGAGCAGCCGCTGCAGGGTGCCCAGCGACGGGCCGCGGTACTCTGGCCCGAAGTGGTTCCAGTGGTTTAGGTAGTTGAACAGCTGGTAGAGCAGCAGCCGGCGATCGAAGCCCGGCGCGCGGGGCAGTTTGCGGTGGTAGGCCGTGAAGAAGGGCCTGGGGAAGCCTCCGAACATCATGGCGATCGCCAGCTCAAACTCGGAGTGGCCGTAGAAGGAAGACGGGTCGTACACGATGGGCCCCGCGTCGTCCTCTGCCACATTCCCCGCCCAGAAGTCCCCGTGCAGCAGGGCGGGGACGATCTCCAAGCCCTGAAACAGGTCCGGGATCTTCACCTGGGAACGGGGTTGTGCAGAGTGATTGTGACCGCGCACTGGGGCGTGACTCGGGTCAACCACAGAACTTTCTGCCAGGCCCGAAATCGGGGCACCAGCTCCAGGGGTGCAACTCGGACCCGCCCATGCTCACTGCTAATTTACAGCAGGAGCGACTTACACGCAGAAGAGACCCCTGACGGTCACGGTTCCCCTGTCTGCAGGCCATGAACCAGTTTTATCCCTGACTTGCCAGCAGACTCTCTGCTGTTATCTCAGTACAAGGAGGTATCATTAGCACCTCTTCGGTATCCTGCTGGTTACTTCATTAATGGGTTTAATAAAATGTCTTTGATGCATGCTCACTCTAGATTTAATATGTTAATTCGTCTGACATTTTGAGAGTTATGTTTTAAAGCCAGTCTCTCTGGGGCACCTGGTACCCACATCTTCACTGAAGGGGAGGAAGGGTAAGAGTGGAACAGTGTTAGGAGTAATGAGAAAAGTAACAGATGCAGCACGGGTAGTCCAATGGGTAGGGTGCCCACCATGTACACTGAGGCTGGGGGTCCCAACCTAGACCAGGTCAGCTAAAACAAGGACAACCCCCCCCCCCAAAAAAAAAGGCCAGGCATTGTGGTGGGCTCCTGTAGTCCCAACTATTCCAGAGGCTGAAGCAAGAGAATCGCTTAAGCTTGAGGTTGCTGTGAGCTGTGACCCATTGGCACTCTACCCAGGGCAACAGCTTGAGACTGTCTCTCAAAAAAAAAAAAGAAAGAAAGAAAAGGAACAATAAATGCCACCATGTACAAGGCACACACCTGTCTCCCTGAGGAAGCTCTGAGGCTAAGGGTACTTGGCATACCTCCTGGGGGGATACAACAGGGACTTGAACCAACAAACATAAACATAACCTTCTCTTTTGTACCCTCATATTAATCTGAAATGTTTAAAAATCAAAAGAACCGGGCGGCACCTGTGGCTCAGTGAGTAGGGCGCCAGCCCCATATGCCAAGGGTGGTGGGTTCAAACCCAGCCCCGGCCAAACTGCAACAAAAAAAAAGCCGGACGCTGTGGCAGGCGCCTGTAGTCTCAACTACTTGGGAGGCCGAAGCAAGAGAATCGCTTAAGCCCAGGAGCTGGAGGTTGCTGTGAGCTGTGTGATGCCACGGCACTCTACCAAAGGGCCATAAAGTGAGACTCTATCTCTATAAAAAAAGAAAGAAAGAAAAAAAAGAAAACAAATTGTATTTTCAATATATGTACATTACATGTTTTAACAACTACAACGCTAAGAGAGAGAAAGGAAGGAGTTACATATACATTTTATTTAAAGTGGTAAAATAGTTCTAACTCTGTACTGTAAATGGCTAGGTATGCATAGTATTATCCCTACAGCAACAACTAAAAACAAAAATATAAAAAAATTTATGGCCAAAAATCTATTCAGGGGTGTCCTTTTTTCTTTTCTGTTGCTTACTGGAAGATTTAGAGTTATCTTGGGCCACAATTAAATACACAACCACAATGAAAGCTGATGAGCAAAAGAAAAGATCCATGAGGCTCAGCACCTGCAGCACTGTTATAGTGCCAGCCACATAAACCGAGGCTGGTGGGTTCAAAACTCAGCCCGGGCCAGCTAAACAATAATGACAAATGCAAGAAAAAAAATAGCCGGGAGTTGTGGCGGGCACCTGTAATCCTAGCTACTTAGGAGGCTGAGGCAAGAGAATCGCTTAAGCCCAAGAGTTGGAGGTTGCTGTGAGCTGTGACATGACAGCACTCTACTGAGGGTGACATAGTGAGACTGTCTCGAAGAAAAAAAAAAAAAAGAAAGAAAGAAAGAAAAGAAAAGATCCATGCATTCTTTTTTTTTTTTGCTATATCCCCCACCACAGATTAGCAAAACAGTCGTCAAATAACTGCCACAGGTAGAACACCCAGTCTGCATCTTTGTAGACTAAAGAATTAGAAACAACCACAATGAAAGCTGATGAGCAAAAGAAAAGATCCATGAGGTGCAGCACCTGCAGCACTGTTATAGTGCCAGCCACATACACCAGCTGATGGGTTCAAAACTCAGCCTGGGCCAGCTAAACAACAATGACAAAGGCAAGAAAAAAATAGCCGGGCATTGTGGCAGGCACCTATAATCCTAGCTACTTAGGAGGCTGAGACAAGAGAATCGCTTAAGCCCAAGGAGGTTGCTGTGAGCTGTGACATGACAGCACTCTACTGAGGGTGACATAGTGAGACTGTCTAAAAAAAAAAAAAAAAAAGAAAAGAAAAGATCCACGCATTTTTTTTTTTTTTTGCTATATCCCTCACCACAGATAAGCAAAACAGTCCTCAAATAACTGCCACAAGTAGAACACCCAGTCTACATCTTTGTAGACTAAAGAATTAGAAACAGGCTAGGTGCAGTGGCTGACACCTATAATGCCAGGACTTCAGGGGGCCAAAGTGGAGGACCACTTGAGGTCAGTTCGAGAACAGCATGGGCAAAAATAGAAAAATTAGCCAAGCATGGTGGTGGTGCACACCTGTAGTCCCAGGTACTCAGAGGTTGAGGTAGAAGGATCCCTTGAGCTCAGGAGTTTTAGGTTGCAGTGAGAAATGAGGATGCCACTACAATCCAGCCTGGGTGACAGAGACTGTCTCAAAACAAACAAAACAAAACAAAAAAGAACAAAAACCATATAAATATCTCAACATATACAGAAAAGTGACAAAATTCAACATCTAATATTAGCAATTTGAAATTCTTAAACTGGGTAAAGGTTATTCATGAAAAATCTAAACTAGCATCATATTTAATGGTGAAACTGGATGCTTTCCCCTAAAATCAGGAATGAGGCAAGGATATCTGCTTTTACCAGTCCTATTCAACATCATAATGGAGGGCAAGAAGGGAAAGAAAAAGAAAAAAAAAGGCATTCAGATTAGAAAGAATAAAATTCTGTGTATGCAAACATTAATGACTGTCTACACAGAAAATCCCAAGGAATATACTGAAAAGGCTTCCAGAACTAATTAGGTCCATCTACCAAGATCAACATAGACTAGTCAGTTATATTTCTCTATATTAGCAATGAACAACTGGAAACTAGTACCATTTACAACAGCACTAAAAATTATTAAATACTTAGGTATAAATCTAAAAAACGAACAAAAAAACCAGAACATGTATGCTATAGTTTTCATGGATGGGAAGATTCAATATTGTCTGAGATTAAGGGGATTAAAGTTGTTATGGAAGTAGCTAAGGATGAGAAGGGCTCAGTTTTCCATAACACTGAATTGTACTGTGGCCTCTTGCTGTAGAGAGCAGATTTCTATGGGACCCTGAGTTAGAAAAGTCTGGTTGTACTGTTTGCTGCCATGCTGTCTCGTCTAGTACCTTTGGAAGAGGCATACCAGAGAGAACAAAGAATGTCAAAAAATCTGTAATTCAAGTTTTTTAAAAATCTGATTTTGCTTTTTCCCCCTTACTGAAAGTTGGAGGAATTTTTAAAGCTCTGGAAAAGAGAGCAAAGATTAATCTACCTTGCAATGTGGAAAGTCTATTAAATGGCAGTGTCTGTGAATAGTGTATAAAGCATGGATTTGCATTTCAGAATATTTAGCTAGAATCAGCTTTATTAACATTAGCAGTTCTGGAACTTGATTGTCTGCGGATCATCTCCTTTAGTGTGTAAATGTGTTGCCCTTTGCCTACTTTGTCTACCTGTCTCACACGGAAATAGGCAACCCCTCAGAGCTGTTAACTGTTCCGTCACAGAAGGCTGCTTACCATCCTCTTGGGTTGTGAAACGAATTATCTGTCATTTTGCAATGTAAATTGCTGACAAATGCTGTATAGTTGACAGCGTTGCTTTAAATTATGCCCCTCCCAACATGCTTGACGTTTGGCCTGGCCTCCAGGCAAAAGGAATAAGAAGAATCAAAACCAGAGACCGTTTTTCTTTTTTAATGTTTTTAATTCTCTTTTAGCCCAGTGTACTACGTCAGTTAGGAGGCATCTGGGGGAACAAACAAAAACCAAAATTCTTTTAAAACTGATCTCCATATTCCATTGTTTGTCAAACCCCTTAGATCATTGGTTCTCAACCTTCCTAATGCCACGGCCCTTTAATCCAGTTCCTGTGGGTCACGACAGCTGCCTTAGATACTACAAAATAAGTCCTACAGATGCTTTCATGCTTTAAATTCATCTGGATAAAGAAATCAATTACTTGAAGTTGCATTTTTATCTCTGCCTAGTTCTAAGCAAAACTATTTGTGACTCACAAAATTCCATAGGAATCAAAATCCAGCAGATGTCTCCTGTTTAGACTTAGCTCTAACTCCTTAACATATGTAGCAAGGGCTGCACAGTACAACCCCCCAAAGAGAGCAAGACCATTTATCTGGAATTCAAGTCACCTATGTTCTATCTATTCCATATTGGTTACTATATACAAACCCTAATTAAGGAAGTAACTTTTTCAGGGAGGATGGGAGAGAATTTAAAAGGCAACAACTATTGAGCTCCCCCCCCCCCCAATCTTGCCCTTGTACTGTTCTGGCACTTTCTCCCCCACCTTTTATGAGATGAGGGTACTATTGGTATAGGAGAAAAACAAGAAAGGAGCCTAAGTGAAATTTTGTATCTGGCTAAAGAATGACTAAAGAAAAAGAAGTGACTAAGAGTCTCCTCTGCCAACCTTAGACTGCTCTGCCTGGTGCCACATGCCTATGGGTCCCTCTTAAAGCATAGATTTAAAATTCAAAGTATTACTGAAGTATAGCCTCTGATGAGGAGTGGCACTTAAAACTGTCTGGGATTCCACTATCAGATGGTCTTACAGAGGCAGCTGTTCAGTTTTGGTGAACTCTTGAATAGGAATTGTTAAAAATGGAAAGATACTCTAAGGATAAAGCCTATTTGTTTTTTTGGTTTTTGTTTTTCAATCCCTCAATACCATTATAAGCAGCATTGTTAACTATCGGAAAACATTTTCAGACTCTTTCTGATACTGAGTGAGTTTTCTTTTTTTATTTTCTCTATACACATACATGGGTTTATTTGGTTTCCACTTTTTGCCTTCACAAAATTAAAAAGGCTTAAAATTTAATAACAATAACAATGTTTAAGATCAGGACTAGAAACAAAAACCTTGTAAAGAATGAAGATAAATACATTCAGTAAAGAAATCTGACAACTGCTGCAACGAAATATTGAGCAATAATGATAATAATGCAAAAAAAGTAACATTCACATTGTCAGATAAGAGTATGTCTACCACAGAATGCTTTGACTCTGAGGTTCAGTATAGAGTCATCAGTTAACTTCTTCTTATTGTTTTTTCCAAAGTCTCAAAAAATAGATAACTGATATTTATAAATAAAAATAAAAGATAATTTCAAAAAACAGATCATGCCAAATCTTATAGACAATAGAAAAAGAAGAAATACTTCAAAATCATTCTACTTCATCTGGATACACCTGATATTAAAATTGGAAAAAATATATTATTATAAAGGGAAATTACAAACATATTTCACTTATAAATGA